>CM022297.1:41569139-41603650 GCA_011799875.1 Thinopyrum elongatum | reverse complement strand
CCATACCCGATACTCAATTTTGTTTTGGTGATGAAGTAGGAGGTGGTGGTGATGAAGTGGTGGGTTTGTCTTTCTTCCTTAGCTTACGCTTGAGGATGGAATTCTCCTCCTTCAATTCACCGATCTCCTGCTCAAGTTCTAATACCTTTTTGCATAAATCTTGCTTGTTTTCCTGCAAAAGACGAAAGGGGATAAACTAATCTTAGGCTTCTTTGCTTTGTTGGGAAGGCTCAACTTCTTAAATTCAATGTGCATGTCCCCAGGTTGAGGCAATGGGGCTTCATCCTCGTCTGAGCTCGTCTCCTCCTCCCTTTTAGGATCATAGTCTTCTTCTTCCTCCGAAGTCCAGCTATAGTGCTCCACATCCCCATAAACCTTAGGGTTTGCGATATAATTAGCAACATAGCTCTCACCCTCCGAGCCTTGGGATGACATATTTTCAGATCTGTCAGAAAATAGCAAGGAAAAGAAAACAGGAGATTTCTCCGCGATACGGAGGTCAATAGGTTCGGGGGGTATATAAAGATTTTTTTATCTTGGGAAACAAGCAAACGGAAGAAAGACGGAGTCCGGAAGGTACCCGAGGTGGGCACAACCCACCTGGGCGCGCCTGGCAAGCCAGGTGCGCCCTGGTGTCTTGTGCCCACCAGGGGTGCCTTCCTGGTTGTTTCTTATTTTCCTAATTTTTGTTATATTCCAAAACGGACAAAAAATATTTTTGCAGATTTTTCAGAGTCCGTTTACTTACCGTATCACGTACCTCCTCTTTTTTCATGATTCTGGAGTATTCCGGAAGGTTTCTTTTATGTGTTCTTCCGGTGTCATAGTTTGGATAATATTGCTTTCAACATTAATGGGCGTACTTGAGATATAATGTTTTATTCGTTGCCCATTAACAACCTTCGGGTTATTTCCTTCGGCATTATTTATTTTGATAGCTCCAGATCGATAAACCTCCTCGATAACATAGGGTCCTTCCCATCTGGAGAGGAGTTTTCCTGCAAAGAATCTGAAACGAGAGTTGTACAAAAGAACATATTCTCCAACCTTGAACTCACGCTTTTGGATTCTTTTATCATGCCATCTTTTAACTTTTTCTTTAAATAATTTGGCATTTTCATAAGCTTGGGTTCTCCATTCATCTAATGAGCTAATATCAAATAACCTCTTCTCGCCAGCAAGTTTGAAATCATAGTTGAGTTCTTTAATTGCCCAATAAGCTTTATGTTCTAACTCAAGAGGCAAATGACAAGCTTTTCCATAAACCATTTTATAAGGAGACATACCCATAGGATTTTTATATGTTGTTCTATAGGCCCAAAGTGCATCATCTAATTTCTTAGACCAATTCTTTCGGGACCTATTGACAGTCTTTTGTAAAATTAATTTTATTTCTCTATTGCTAAGTTCAACTTGACCACTAGAATGAGGATGATAGGCTGATGCAATTCTATGGTTAACATCATACTTGGCAAGCATTTTACGAAAAGCACCATGAATAAAGTGTAATCCACCATCAGTCATTAAATATCTTGGGACTCCAAACCTCGGGAAAATAACTTCTTTAAGCATTTTAATAGAGGTGTTGTGATCAGCACTACTAGTTGGAATAGCTTCTACCCACTTAGTAACATAGTCAACAGCAACCGAAATATGAGTATACCCATTAGAGGAAGGAAAAGGTCCCATGTAATCAAATCCCCAAACATCAAATGGTTCAACAGCAAGTGAATAATTCATAGGCATTTCTTGACGCTTATCGATATTACCAATTCTTTGACATTCATCACAAGATAAAACTAACTTATGAGCATCCTTGAAGAGAGTAGGCCAATAAAACCCAGATTGCAATACCTTGTGAGCAGTTCTGTCTCCCGCATGATGTCCTCCATAAGTTTCGGACTGACATTTCTGTAGGATTTACCCCTGTTCATGCTCAGGTACACAATGTCTAATAATACCATCTACTCCTTTATAAATATGTGGGTCATCCCAAAAGTAATGTCTTAAATCATAGAAGATTTTTTTCTTTTGTTGGTATGTGAAACTAGGTGGTATATATTTAGCAACAATGTAATTAGCATAATTAGCATACCAAGGAGTGCTATGAGAAACATTTATTGCAGCTAACTGCTCATCAGGAAAGCTATCATTAATAGGTTGTGGGTCATCAAGAACATTTTCAAGCCTAGACAAGTTATCAGCCATGCGGTTCTCAGCTCCCTTTCTATCAGTGATATGTAAGTCATTCTTGTAGCAAGAGAACCCACCTAATGAGTCTAGGTTTAGCATCTTTCTTTTCCATAATATATTTTATAGCAGCATGATCGGTGTGAACAATCATTTTTGAATCTACAATATAGGATCTGAATTTATCACAAGCAAACACCACTGCTAGAAATTCTTTTTCAGTAGTAGCATAATTTCTTTGTGCACTGTCTAGAGTTTTACTAGCATAATGAATAACATTTAGTTTCTTATCAACTCTTTGTCCTAGAACAGCACCAATAGCATAATCACTAGCATCACACATAATTTCAAAAGGCAAGTTCCAATCAGGTGGTTGAACAATAGGTGCAGAAATTAAGGCTTTCTTGAGTGTTTCGAAGGCTTCTAAACAATCATCATAAAAAATAAAAGGAATATCCTTTTGCAAAAGATTTGGAAGAGGCCTAGAAATTTTGGAAAAGTCTTTGATAAATCTCCTATAGAAACCAACTTGACCCACGAAACTACAAATACCTTTGATATCTTTAGGACATGGCATTTTCTCAATTACATCAACCTTAGCTTTGTCCACCTCAATACCTCTTTCAGAAATTTTATGGCCCAAAACAATACCTTCGTTAACCATAAAGTGGCACTTCTCCCAATTCAAGACAAGATTTGTTTGCTCACATCTCTGCAAAACTCGATCAAGATTGCTTAAGCAATCATCAAAAGACTTCCCATAAACAGAAAAGTCATCCATGAAGACCTCAACAATCTTTTCACAAAAGTCAGAGAATATAGCAGTCATACATCTTTGAAAGGTAGTAGGTGCATTGCATAAACCAAAAGGCATACGTCTATAAGCATAAGTTCCAAAAGGACAATTAAAAGTGGTCTTTTCTTGATCATGTTGAGAAACAGGTATTTGTGAAAAACCAGAATATCCATCAAGGAAGCAAAAATGTGTGGGCTTAGATAATCTTTCTAGCATTTGATCAATAAAAGGCAGAGGGTAATGATCTTTTCTAGTTGCTTTGTTTAATTTTCTAAAATCAATTACCATTCTATAGCCTGTAACAATTCTTTGTGGAATAAGTTCATTCTTATCATTAGGAACAACAGTGATACCTCCTTTCTTAGGGACACAATGAACAGGACTTACCCATCTACTATCAGCTATAGGATAGATTATACCTACTTCCAGAAGTTTTAATATTTCCGTTATTACCATTTCTTTCATCTTCGGATTTAACCGATGTTGGTGATCAACAACGGGTTTAGCATCAGGTTCCATATTAATCTTGTGCTGACATAGAGTGGGACTAATACCCTTAAGATCATCAAGAGTATATCCAATAACACCTCGGTGCTTCTTTAGAACTTTCAATAATCTTTCTTCTTCATGTTCTAAAAGGTTAGCACTAATAATAACAGGATATATCTTCTTCTCATTAAGATAAGCATATTTCAAAGTGTCTGGCAATTGTTTTAATTCAAACACAGGATCACCTTTGGGTGGAGGAGGACCTCCTAAAGTTTCAATAGGCAAATTGTGCTTAAGCAGAGGTTGTTGTTCGAAGAAAATCTTATCTATTTCATTTCTTTCATGCATATGCAAATCATTTTCATGGTCTAGCAGATATTGTTCTAAAGGATCAGTAGGAGGTACATCAATAGAAGCGAGACCAATAATCTCATCCTTACTAGGCAATTCTCTTTTATGCGGTTTTCTACTAAACTTGGAAAAATTAAACTCATGAGACTCATCACCAAAACTAACACCGACAGTTTGTTTCTCACAATCTATTTTAGCGTTAACGGTGTTCAAGAAAGGTCTACCAAAGATAATGGGACAAAAGTCATCTTGTGGGGAACCAAGAACTAGAAAATCAGTAGGATATTTTATTTTCCCACACAAGACTTCAACATCTCTAACAATCCCAAGTGGTGTGATGGTGTCTCTATTAGCAAGTTTAATAGTAACATCTATGTCTTCTATCTCAGCAGGTGCTATGTCATTCATAATTTCTTGATATAAGGTAAAAGGAATAGCACTCACGCTAGCACCTATGTCACATAAACCATGATAACAGTGATCTCCTATTTTAACTGAGACAACAGGCATGCCAACAACAGGTCTATGTTTATCTTTTTCATCGGGTTTGGCGATTCTAGCAGCTTCATCACAGAAGTAAATAACATGCCCATCAATATTATCAGCCAGGAGATCCTTAACCATAGCAACACTAGGTTCTACCTTGATTTGTTCAGCTGGTTTAGGTGTTCTAATATACCTTTTATTGACCATAGTTGAAACTTTAGCATGTTCCTTCATCCTAACAGGGAAAGGCGGTTTTTCAATATAAGCAGTAGGAACAACTAGATCAATATTATAAATAATAGTTTCATCTTTAGCTATTACCGGTTCTTTAATTTCTTCTTTAATAGGTGGGTGATATTTAAACCACTTCTCCTTAGGAAGATCAACATGAGTAGAAAAAGATTCACAACAGGAGGCTACTATCTCAGAGTCAAGTCCATATTTAGTGCTGAACTTTTGAAAAGCATTGGTATTCATAAAAGATTTAACACAATCAAACTTAAGCTTAATACCTGACTCTTTACCTTCGTCGAGTTCCCAATCTTCCGAGTTGCGTTTAATTCTTTCTAAAAGATCCCACCGGAATTCAATAGTCTTCTTCATAAAGGAACCAGTACAACAAGTATCGAGCATGGATCGATCATTATGAGAAAGCCGAGCATAAAAGTTCTGAATAATAATTTCTCTTGAGAGCTCATGATTGGGGCATGAATATAACATTGACTTAAGCCTCCCCCAAGCTAGAGCGATACTTTCTCCTTCACGAGGCCAACAATTATATATATAATTCCGATCACGATGAACTGGATGCATAGGATAAATTTTTTGGTGGAACTCCAATTTCAATCGATTCCAATTCCAAGATCCAATATCATCGCATAGCCTATACCATTTCAATGCCTTTCCCTTCAACGATAAAGGGAAAACATTCTTCTTAGCTTCATCCCCGGGTAAACCTGCAAGCTTAAACAATCCACAAATTTCATCCACATATATCAAGTGCATATCAGGATGTTCGGTTCCATCTCCTGCATAAGGATTAGCTAGCAGTTGTTCTATCATACCCGAAGGAATTTCATATTCAATATTTTCAGTAGGTGCAGTAGGTTGAGGGGTGACTAATTGCGGTTCCGGTCGAGGTGAAGATACCCCGAACAAACCCCTCAAAGGATTGTTCTCCATAGTAACAAGTGACAGTAAATTTCAGCACGTAGTAATAATTTTTCCTTACCGATTTCCACTTACCAAGAGCGCTTCACTCCCCGGCAACGGCGCTAGAAAAGAGCCTTGATGACCCAAAAGTATAGGGGATCAATCGTAGTGCTTTCGATAAGTAAGAGTGTCGAACCCAACGAAGAGCAGAAGGAAATGACAAGCGGTTTTTAGCAAGGTAATATTTGCAAGCACTGAAATTATAAGTAGCAAGTAGTTTGATAGCAAGATAATTTGTAACGGGCAAGTAGCAATAATAGTAACAAAAGTTCAGCAAGGTAGCCCAATCCTTTTGAGGCAAAGGACAGGCCAAAACGGTCTCTTATGATAAGCAAAGTGTTCTTGAGGGTACACGGGAATTTCATCTACTCACTTTCATCATGTTGGCTTGATTTGTGTTCACTACTTTGATAATTTGATATGTGAGTGGATCGGTGCTTAGGTGTTGTTCTTACTTGAACAAACCTCCTACTTATGATTAACCCCCTCGCAAGCATCCCCAGCTATGAGAAAAGTATTAAGAATAAATTCTAACCATAGCATTAAATTTTTGGATCCAATCGGTCCCTTACGGAATAGAGCATAAACTAGGGTTTAAGCTTCTGTCCCTCTCGCAACCCATCATCTAATAACTACTCCACAATGCATTCCCTTAGGCCCAAATATGGTG
This sequence comes from Thinopyrum elongatum, assembly GCA_011799875.1. Lineage (NCBI taxonomy): Eukaryota > Viridiplantae > Streptophyta > Magnoliopsida > Poales > Poaceae > Thinopyrum > Thinopyrum elongatum. Next base: position 41,597,456 of record CM022297.1, on the reverse strand, counting down.
AAGTGTCATGTAGTCGACGTTCACATGACACTACTAAGGGAATCACAACATACATATCATCAAAATATCGAACACACATCAAGTTCACATGATTACTTGCAACATGATTTCTCCCGTGACCTCAAGAACAAAAGTAACTACTCACAAATAATAATCATGCTCAAGATCAGAAGGGGTATTAAATAGCATAATGGATCTGAACATATAATCTGCCACCAAATAAACCATATAGTAATCAACTACAAGATGTATTCAACACTACTAGTCATCCACAAGTACCAATCTATAGTTTCGATACAAAGATTGAACACAAGAGATGAACTAGGGTTTGAGTGGAGATGGTGTTGTTGAAGATGTTGATGGAGATTGCTCTCCCCAAGATGGGAGAGTTGTTGGTGATGATGACGACGATGATTTCCCCCTCCGGGAGGGAAGTTCCCCCGACGGAATCGCTCCGCCGGAGGGCAAAAGTGCTCCTGCCCAAGTTCCGCCTCGAGACGGCGGCGCTTCGTCCCGAAAGTCCTCCCCTTTATTTTTTCTATGTCAAAATGACTTATATATCAGAAGATGGGCACCGGAGGTGGGCTGGGCTGAGCACAACCTACCAGGGCTCGCATGGGGGGCCTGGCGCGCCCTGGTGTCTTGTGCTCACCAGGTGGTCCCCCTCCGGTAGTTATTTGCTCCAGTATTTTTTATTTATTCCATAAAAATTCCTCGTGAAGTTTCAGCTCATTTGGAGTTGTGCAGAATAGGTAGCCTGACGTAGCTTTTTTAGGTCCAGATTTCCAGCTGCCGGAATTCTCCCTCTTTGTGTGAACCTTGCATATTATGAGATAGAAGGCATTAGAATTACTCCAAAAAGCATTATTATGCATTTTTTCTACCCTCTTGGACTGACGAAGGAGGGCAAGTACTAAACGCATCCGCCAGTGAAGGATCCGGCGGCCTCTGGCCTTGCCGCCATCGGAGCAGCACTGGAGGTGGAGGCCACTAAAACCCTAGCCATGAGGTAGGGCTGCGGGTGGATGGGAGGAGCGGTATGATGACGATGAGTCTGGACGGGGACCTTTCGTCTATGACCAGGGGAGGTGAGGTGGGTGGAAGAAGGATGACTATGATGGCTACAGTAGATTGTTTGTCTGACAATTGCACGGAACATCTCTACGGCTAGCCTCGTCGCCCTCGATGACGGCACGTGCAACGTCCCTCACCATCCGACAGCATGCCGGATCCAGACGTATAAATCCACGGAAAATCATACGATGCCGGAAATCCTCGGGACCCGGCAATGTGTCGTCATATGGCCCTTGTAGGGTGTGGTGAAAGTTTGAACGCGTTTCATAGAAGCCTGACGAGAGGTCGCTTGTAAACTGCATCATCTCTGAGGTAGTATCTGGCTATCCTAAGAGAACATGCCCGATTTGTGAAGGAATATGTCAAATTTAAAAACATAGTATAGCAACAGAATCCTTCCAAGATTCTGATAAAAAACCATATAAGTTTTGCAAGATTCAACCCCTAGCTACGAACGGTCATGCCCGCCGTTTCGAGTGCCCAAAATGAGTTCTTTTGTGAAGAACCTAGCAAATAGTTGTTGTAAAATTGGACCAAATTAATTTTCTAAAATACTAGGCCATATTTAATTTACAATTGACCAAATGGTTGAGTGTCAAAAGCTTTTGACGTGAAAAAGATAAATTTCCGTCGATTCTGCTGGAAGCGGGTCAAATTTGAACTACAGCTGCCTCATAGTTTGCTATTTATTTTTTCAAAAAATCATTTATAGGTACATAAATATCTATTTAATCATAGATACTCCAAAAGTTTTGCAAGATTCAACCCCTAGCTACGAACGGTCATGCCCGTCGTTTTGCTCGCATTTTGAAATGGGCATAAGAATTTAAAAAAACAAAAAAAAATTGTAAACCTTCGCATTGTGTCATTATATGTGACCTAGTTTCCAGGAAAATAACAAATTTAGACTACAACAAATTTATTAAAAAAATGTTCTCAGAAACGAGCTATCACGTATGAAGATCCACGGCGTTCAAGGCAAATGGCCAATATTATGGCCACGTTCATGGCATAGTTTGTTCAAATGACATCATATTTTGCCAAAGTATGCATCTTGGAATGGCAAACAATGTTGCCGAAGGAAGTTTTCATTTTCTTTGCACGAAAAAATCATTTTCCATTTTTCAAGTGCCCAAAATGAGTTTTTTTGGGAAGAGCCTAGCAAATAGTTGTTGTAAAATTGGACCAAATCAACATTCTAAAATACTAGGCCATATTTAATGTACAGTTGACCAAATGGTTGGGTGTCAAAAGCTTTTGATCCATCTCTCATGAAAAAGACAAATTTCCGCCGATTTAGTAGGAAGCGAGTCAAATTTGAACTACAGCTGCCTCATAGTTTGCTCTTTATTTTTTCCAAAAATCATTTCTAGGTACATAAGTACATATTAGAGATACTCCAAAAGTTTTGCAAGATTCAACCCCTAGCTACGAACGGTCATGCCCGCCGTTTTGGCCGCATTTTGAAACAGGCAAAAGAAATCAAAATCAAATCAATTTTTTTAAACCTTCGCGTTGTGTCATTATATATGACCTAGTTTCCAGGAAAAATAACAAATTTGGACGATGGCAAATTTCTTTAAAAAGCGTTCTTAGAAACGAGCTATCATGTATGAAGATTCATGGCTTTCAGACCAAAATGACCAATGTTATGGCCACATTCATGACATAGTTTGTGCAAATCATCTCATATTGTGAACAAGGGTGCATCTTGGAATGGCAAACAATGTTGCCAAAGGGATTTTTGTTTTTCTTTGCACAAAAAAAATCATTTTCTATTCTTGGAGTGCCAAAAATGAGCTTTTTTGTGAAGAACCTACCAAATATTTTTGCAAAATTGTACCCACCTCTTGTCAAATTGACAAAATTCTCTGATCCAAATGGAACCTTCGCATAAGGTCATAATAGAATTTTAATCAAGGCATACTAAATCATAATGGGGATTAAAATACTTTAATCATGGCATACTAAAACATAATGGGGATTAAAATACTTAAGGAATTAAATGCCAAAATAACCAGAATAATTCCTGCATAAAATTTCAGCCCTAAAAATGTTCACTCGATTGCATAGAATTCAGTTATTATAATGAAAATTATTTATTTGTTTTCCTAAATGTTTTTCTGCCCATAACAAAAGTTTTTCCCCAAAACATAAGTTTTTTATTTTTCGGGCTAACAATTTGCTGTTGAGCTGGGCCAGAGAGAAAACCAGCCCAGCACAGCCTCCCCCTGCTCTCCCCAGGCCTCAGCCGTGCTTGGGCCGCGATGGCATGGCGGCCTAGCTTCTATCACTGGCTCGGCCAAAACCGAGCATGCAACCCAGCTCCCCCCGAAACCCTAGGCACATTTCCCCCGATCCCCTTTCTTCTCCCACGCCGCAGCAGCAAACACGCGCGAGAGCTCTAGGAGGGGCGGCGATGCCTGCCACAGCAGAGGAAGGTGACGGCGCCGGAGAGCCTCACTCGCCGGGGTCCCGTGTGGCTTTGTCCTGTGTGAAACTCCGTTGAGCGGGGCTTTATGGCATCCTTGAGCACCGCTCCCAGGCGCGTGCAGGCATCCTTGCAACGGCGGCGGCGAATCACATCAAATCCGGCGCGGTGGTGGGCTTCTAACGGCGACAGGTGCACAAGGGTACTATGCATCCACCAGCCGGTGCAACAGACGGCTAGCCCACTGATGCGGCTTGAAGCTACGTCGGTATGTCCCCAAAGAGGAAGGGATGATGCAGCACAGCGGCGGTAGGTGCTTTCCTCAGTGATGAAACCAAGGTTATCGAACCAGTAGGAGAACCAAGCAACACTACGTAAACAGCACCTGCACCTGCACACAAATAACAAATACTCGCAACCCGACGTGTAAAAGGGGTTGTCAATCCCTTTCGGGCAACGGCACCAAAAATTGGCAAACGAACATGAGAGAGTAGTAAATATTGATAGATCGAACACCAAATAAAATAAAGTGCAGCAAGGTATTTTTGTATTTTTGGTTTAATAGATCTGAAAATAAAAGTTGCAAATAAAGAAAAGAGTGAATAGCAAAACAGATCTTGAAAGCAAATATATTGGAAAAGAGACCCGGGGGCTGTAGGTTTCACTAGTGACTTCTCTCGAGAAAAATAGCAAACGATGGGTGAACAAATTACTGTTGGGCAATTGATAAAACTTCAAATAATTATGACGATATCCAGGCAATGATCATTATATAGGCATCACGTCCAAGATTAGTAGACCAACTCCTGCCTGCATCTACTACTATTACTCCACACATCGACCGCTATCCAGCATGCATATAGTGTATTAAGTTCATGGATAAACGGAGTAATGCAATAAGAACGATGACATGATGTAGACAAGATTTATTTATGTAGAAATAGACCCCATCGTTTTATCCTTAGTACCAACGATACATACGTGTCGGTTCCCCTTTTGTCACTGGGATCAAGCACCGTAAGATCAAACCCACCACAAAGCACCTCTTCCCATTGCAAGATAAATAGATCAAGTTGGCCGAACAAAACCCAAATATCAGAGAAGAAATACGAGGCTATAAGAAATCATGCATATAAGAGATCAAAGAAGACTCAAATAACTTTCATGGATAAAAAGAGAGATCTGATCATAAACTCAAAGTTCATCGGATCCCAACAAACACACCGCAAAAAGAGTTACATCATATGGATCTCCAAGAGACTATTGTATTGAGAATCATAAGAGAGAGAGAGGAAGCCATCTAGCTACTAACTACAGACCCGTAGGTCTACAAAGAACTACTCACGCATCATCGAAGAGGCACCAATGGAAGTGGTGAGCCCCTCCATGATGGTGTCTAGATTGGATCTGGTGGTTCTGGACTCTGCGGCGGCTGTAATTGATTTTCGTCGACTCCCCTAGGGTTTCTGGAATATTGGGGTATTTATAGAGTAAAGAGGCGGTTCGGGGGGCACCCGAGGTGGGCACAACCCACCAGGGCGCGCCTGGGCCTCCAGGCGCGCCCTGGTGGGTTGTGCTCCCCACGGAGCACCCCCCAGGCGCTTCTCCAGCCCACTGGATGTCTTCTGGTCCAAAAAGAATCCACAAAAAGTTTCGCTGTGTTTGGACTCCGTTTGGTATTGATTTCCTGCGATGTAAAAAACATGCAAAAAACAGCAACTGGCACTTGGCACTATGTCAATAGGTTAGTACCAAAAAAGATATAAAATGACTATAAAATGATTATAAAACATCTAAGAATGATAATATAACAGCATGGAACAATCAAAAATTATAGATACGTTGGAGACGTATCAGCATCCGCAAGCTTAATTCCTACTCGTCCTCGAGTAGGTAAATGATAAAAATAGAATTTTTGATGTGGAATGCTGCCTAACATGTTCATCACATATTCTTTTATTTATAGCATGGACATTTGGACCTTTATATTGTTCAAAGCAATAGTCTAGTTTTGACATGATAACTTAAATACTCAAGCATATCAACAAGCAACTATGTCTTTCAAAATATCAACGCTAAAATAAGTTATCCCTAGCCCATTATGCCTAATCATTGATCCATTCATGAAACACACTCGAATATTAACTACACCCAATGCTCAAGTACGATCATAGTGCCTTCTAGTTGGTACTTTATAAGAGAAGATGGAGACTCAAATTAAAAATAAAAATTGCATAAAGTAAAGAAAGGCCCTTCGCTCAAAGCGAAAAACTTAGAGATAAAAACATTTTGGGAGGTGTGCTTTTCCCACGAACGAAAATGACTTAGAGTTCCCAACACTTTCCATGCTAGTTATATCATAGGCGGTTCCCAAACAGAAAATAAAGTTTATTCCTTTTTCCACCATTTCTTTCACTTTCCATGGCTAGCCGTATCCACGGGTGCCCTCCATACCAACACTTTCCAAGGAGTTTATTATTTGACAACATAAAGTAAATTCATTTTTCATTTCAGGACTGGCATCCCTAATACCTTTGCCTTACTCTCGTGCAATGACAAGTGAATAAACACTCATCCTGAGAATAACACATCTAGCATGGAAAATATTAGCCACCCCTTACCGCCTCGCGAGCGGTACAAACACACAAAAGCGAAGTTTATTTTGAAAATTAGAGATGGCACATACAAATTTGCTTAGAACAGCAAAAGAATACCGCATATAGGTAGATATAGTGGACTCATGTGGCAAAACTGGTTTAAAGGGTTTTGGATGCACAAGTAGTGATCTTACTTAGTGCAAAATGAAGGCTAGCAAAAGATTGAGAAGCGACCAACCAAAAAACGAATAATCTCATAAGCGAGCATTAAGCATAATTAACTCTGAATAATGCACCACAAGTAGGATATAATTTCATTGCATAACTATTGACTTTCGTGCTTGCATAGGGAATCATAAACCTTAACACCAATATTCTTACTAAAGCACAATTACTCATCAACATAACTCACATATCACATCATCATATCTCAAAACTATTACTAAGAATCAAGTTTATTTTGTCCAATGATCTTCATGAAACTTTTATTATATCCTTCTTGGATATCTATCACTTTGGGACTAATTTTCATGTGTTGCTTTTGATAAGCTCAAACAAATATAAGTGAAGATCATGAGCATAATATTTCTTTCTCTCAAATTAATTTAAGTGAAGCAAGAGAGAATTTCTTAGAAATTTACTAACTCTCAAATAAATCTAAGTGAAGCATGATAACATTTCTTCAAAGATACTAAAGCACACCGTGCTCAAAAAGATATAAGTGAAGCACTAGAGCAAATCCATAGCTCATAAAAATTTAAGTGAAGCATAGAGAACAATTCTAACAAGTCATGGCATAATTTTGGCTCTCTCAAATAGATGTGTCCAGTAAGGATTCAAGACTTAAAATAAAAATCAAAACAAGCAAAGACTCATATCATACAAGTCGCTCCAAGCAAAACTCATAGTATGTGACGAATAAAAATATAGCTTCGAGTAAAATACCGATGGTCGTTAGAAGAAAGAGGGGATAGTTGCTTGCTTCTCTTTGGATAATAGCTTGGGATGCCATGGGAATCTCCAAGCTTAGGCTCTTCTTACTCCTTATTCCTTCATCCATCGTAAGATAACCCAAAACTTGAAAACTTCAATCACACAAAACTCAACAAAACCTTCGTGAGATCCGTTAGTATAAGAAAGCAAATCACTACTATAAGTACTGTGGAAAACCAATTCATATTTTATTCTTGCATTATATCTACTGTATTCCAACTTTTCTATGGCAAAAACTCATCAAAGAAAACCATAGAATCATCAAAACAAGCACACAACGCAAAGAAAACATAATCTGTCAAAAACAGAACAGTCTGTAGCAATCTGGATATTATGAATACTTATGAAACTCCAAAAATTCTGAAAAATTAGGAAAGCATAGGCAATTTTTACGTAAATCTTGTGTAAAAAATTCAGAATTTTTAGTCGCTTATGTAATTCTAAACAAATATTTTTCTGGACACAAAAGTTTCTGTTTTCCAACAAGATCAAATCAACTATCACCCAACATAATCCTAAAGGCTTTACTTGGCACAAAAACTAATTAAAACACAAAAAACTCAATCAACCAGAGGCATAATTGGTTATTTTATTGAAAACAGCAAGAAAACCAAAAAGCAAAAAGATACAAGTTGGGTTGCCTCCCAACGAGCGCTATCGTTTTACGCCCCTAGCTAGGCATAAAGCAAGGATCTAAGTTTTGTCATCTTTGTTTCAAGATCCATAAGATGCCATCATGATTGATTCATATGGAGGCCTAATTCTTGTTCTAGGGAATTGTTCCATACCCTTCCTTAGTGGAAATTGAAATTTAATATTGCCTTCTTTCATATCAATCACGGCACCAATAGTGCGTAAAAACGGTCTACCAAGAATAATTGGACAAGACGGATTACAATCAATATCAAGAACAATAAATCTATGGGCACATAATTCCTATTTGCAAGAATAAGAACATCATTAATCCTTCCCATAGGCTTTTTAATAGTAGAATCCGCCAAGTGCAAATTTAAAGAGCATTCTTCAATATCGGTAAAACCAAGCACATCACATAAAAATTTCGGAATTGTAGAAACACTAGCACCCAAGTCACATAAAGCAAAAAACTCATAATTTTTAATATTGACTTTGATAGTAGGTTCCCACTCATCATGTAATTTTCTAGGAATTGAAACTTCTAATTCCAACTTTTCTTCCAAAGCTTTCATCATAGCATCAACAATATGTTTAGTAAAGGCTTTATTTTGTTCATAAGCATGGGTGAATTTATCATGGATTGCAACAAAGAAATACAATCAATCAAAGAGCAGCTATCATAATTAAAGTCTTTGTAATCCAAAATAGTGGGCACACCACTAGTTAAAGTCTTGACCTCTTCAAACCCACTTTTATCAAATTTTTCAACAAGATTTTCTCCCTCCAAATTATCGGGACGCCCTCTAACTAAAGTTGACTCTTCTCCAGTCCCTTTTTCATCAATCTTAATTTTACTAAACAAGGAATCAATAGAATAAACACCAATCATTTTAAGATCTTCATCACTTTTATGAAAGCAATCACTAGAAAACGCCTTTCCTAAAAATTCTCTTCTAGCTCTAAGCATAGCGGTTCTTTTCTTACTTTCATCCATAGAAACATAAAGAGCTTTAATTGATTCCTCAACCTTAGGCACAAAAATTTTCATCTTGAGATTTTCCACATCATGAGAAATTCTGTCAACACTTCTAGACAAATCATCAATCTTATTCAACTTTTCTTCCATCGAAGCATTGAAAACTTTTTGAGTATTGATAAATTCTTTAATATTATTCTCAAGATTAGAGGTGTTCCTATTATTATTATAAGAAGGATTACCATAGTAATTACCATAATTATTAGAGGAATTACTAGGAAAAGTCCTAGGATTAAAATTACCTCTATAAGCATTGTTATTGAAATTGTTTCGCGAGATAAAATTCACATCTACGGCATCACTATTTTGATCAATCAAAGTAGACAAAGGCACATCATTAAAATCAATAGGAGCACTTTTACTAGAAACCAATTTCATAAGAGCATCAACTTTTTCACTCAAAGAAGAAATTTCTTCAACCGAATTAACTTTTTTACTAGTAGGAGCTCTTTTCTGTATGCCATTGTGAATAATTTGCCATGGTATTATCAAAGCAATTTGGTGGCTTCACCCAAAGTAATTTCCATAAAAGTACCACCTGCGGCGGAATCTAAAAGATTACGAGAAACAAAATTCAACCCCGCATAAAAATTTTGTATGATCATCCAAAGATTTAACCCATGAGTTGGGCAATTCCTTAGCATCATTTTCATCCTTTCCCAAGATTGTGCAACATGCTCATGTTCAAGTTGCTTGAAATTCATAATCTGGGTTCTAAGGGAAATAATTTTTGCGGGCGGAAAACACTTAGTGATAAAAGCATCTTTGCACTTATTCCAAGAATCGATACTATTACGAGGCAAAGAAGAAAACCAAGTTTTTGCATGATCTCGCAAAGAAAACGGAAATAATTTCAACTTCACAACATCATTGTCCACATCTTTTTTATTTTGCATATCGCATAATTCCACGAATGTGTTAAGATGGGACACGACATCCTCATTAGGAGTACCGGAAAATTGATCTTTCATAACAAGATTCAGCAAAGCAGTATTAATATCACAAGTCTCCACACAAGTGGCGGGAGGAGCAATCGGAGTGCTAAGAAAATCATTGTTGTTGGTATTTGAGAAATCACACAACTTGGTGTTCTCTTGAGTCATGGTGACTTCGCAACTAGATTGCACTCAAAAACAGATCTGACGAGAAAACGGCGAACGAAAATAAAACGACAAATTTTTGTGAAGTGGGGGAGAGGAAAACGAGAGGCAAATGGCAAATAATGTAAATTGCGAGGAGATGAGATTTGTGATTAGGAACCTAGTATATGTTGAAGATTCTCCCCGGCAATGGCGCCAGAAATTCCTTTTGATATGGCTTGAAGCTACGTCGGTATTTCCCCAAAGAGGAAGGGATGATGCAGCACAGCGGCGGTAGGTATTTCCCTCAGTGATGAAACCAAGGTTATCGAACAAGTAGGAGAACCAAGCAACACTACGTAAACAACACCTGCACACAAATAACAAATACTCGCAACCCGACGTGTAAAAGGGGTTGTCAATCTCTTTCGGGCAACGGCGCCAAAAATTGGCAAACGGACGTGAGAGAGTAGTAAATATTGATAGATTGAACGCCAAATAAAATAAAGTGCAGGAAGGTATTTTTGTATTTTTGCTTTAATAGATCTGAAAATAAAAGTTGCAAATAAAGAAAAGAGCGAATAGCAAAACAGATATTGAAAGCAAATATATTGGAAAAGAGACCCGGGGGCCGTAGGTTTCACTAGTGGCTTCTCTCGAGAAAAATAGCAAACGGTGGGTGAGCAAATTACTGTTGGGCAATTGATAAAACTTCAAATAATTATGACGATATCCAGGCAATGATCATTATATAGGCATCACGTCCAAGATTAGTAGACCGACTCCTGCCTGCATCTACTACTATTACTCCACACATCGACCGCTATCCAGCATGCATCTAGTGTATTAAGTTCATGGAGAAACGGAGTAATGCAATAAGAACGATGACATGATGTAGACAAGATCTATTTATGTAGAAATAGACCCCATCGTTTTATCCTTAGTAGCAACGATACATACGTGTCGGTTCCCTTCTGTCACTGGGATCAAGCACCGTAAGATCGAACCCACTACAAAGCACCTCTTCCCATTGCAAGATAAATAGATCAAGTTGGCCGAACAAAACCCAAATATCAGAGAAGAAATACGAGGCTATAAGCAATCATGCATATAAGAGATCAAAGAAGACTCAAATAACTTTCATGGATAAAAAGATAGATCTGATCATAAACTCAAAGTTCATCGGATCCCAACAAACACACCGCAAAAAGAGTTACATCATATGGATCTCCAAGAGACCATTGTATTGAGAATCATAAGAGAGAGAGGAAGCCATCTAGCTACTAACTACAGACCCGTAGGTCTACAAAGAACTACTCACGCATCATCGGAGAGGCACCAATGGAAGTGGTGAGCCCCTCCATGATGGTGTCTAGATTGGATCTGGTGGTTCTGGACTCTGCGGCGGCTGGAATTGTTTTTCGTCGACTCCCCTAGGGTTTCTGGAATATTGGGGTTTTTATAGAGCAAAGAGGCGGTTCAGGGGGCACCCGAGGTGGGCACAACCCACCAGGGTGCGCCTCGGCCTCCAGGCGCGCCTTGGTGGGTTATGCTCCCCTCGGAGCACCCCCCCAGGCGCTTCTCTGGCCCACTGGATGTCTTCTGGTCCAAAAAAAATCTACAAAAAATTTCGCTGCGTTTGGACTCCATTTGGTATCGATTTCCTGCGATGTAAAAAACATGCAAAAAACAACAACTGGCACTTGGCACTATGTCAATAGGTTAGTACCAAAAAATGATATAAAATGACTATAAAATGATTATAAAACATCCAAGAATGATAATATAACAACATGGAACAATAAAAAATTATAGATACGTTGGAGACGTATCAGCCACTCGAGCGCGAGCCCAAACCAACTTGCCGGCATAAGGAGGCAGCCACGACGACGCCACACGGCGGCGACGAGCATCACAACTCAATGATAAGGTTCACCACCCTTTAATTTATGATTATTAGATTTAGGGTTCGTCTGATTTCGGAAATTTAGGACTAGGGTTTCGATAATTTGGAATTATTACTTTATGGTTTTGAAATTTGGGACTTCATCAGGGTTTGTATCGAATCATCATACCAGTCCATCCCAGAGCTTTAGCCGAAACCATAAACACATAACAGGGGAGTAATTGATTGATTTCATTAGTTAGGGTTTCTAATTCGAGGAAATCCTTAGAATTTGGATATAATTGTTCATTTCCCCTCTGATTCAAAACATGAAAAGAAAACCCCTTGATACAAATTAGTGGGAAAACATGAGCCATCTACAGTTTAGACTGTAGATCAAAATATCCAACTCAATTAACTTCTGTTATTAGGAGGTTCTAGTTTGTATGATTGCCGTTGTCTAGTTCCTGGTTTGCTATTGATGGTGTAGTTTGAAGGAAATATGCCCTAGAGGCAATAATAAAGTTGTTATTTTATATTTCCTTATTCATGATAAAGGTTTATTATTCATGCTAGAATTGTATTGATCGGAAACTTAAATACATTTGTGAATACATAAACAAGTACCGTGTCCCTAGTAAGCCTCTACTAGACTAGCTCGTTGATCAAAGATGGTTAAGGTTTCCTAACCATAGACATGTGTTGTCATTTGATAATGGGATAACATCATTAGGAGAATGATGTGATGGAAAAGACCCATCCGTTAGCTTAGCATAATGATCGTTCAGTTTATTGCTATTGCTTTCTTCATGTCAAATACATATTCCTTCGACTATGAGATTATGCAACTCCCGGATACCGGAGGAATACATTGTGTGCTATCAAACGTTACAACGTAACTTGGTGATCATAAAATGCTCTACAGGTATCTCCGAAGGTGTTTGTTGAGTTGGCATAGATCAAGATTAGGATTTGTCACTCCGAGTTTCGGAGAGGTATCTCTGGGCCCTCTCGGTAATACACATCATAAGCTTGCAAGCAAATGACTAAGGAGTTAGTCACGAGCTGATGTACTACGGAACAAGTAAAGAGACTTTCCGGTAACGAGATTGAACTAGGTATAGAGATACCGACGATCGAATCTCGGGCAAGTAACATACCGATGGACAAAGGGAATTACGTATGTTGTCATAATGGTTCGACCGATAAAGATCTTCGTAGAATATGTAGGAGCCAATATGGGCATCCAGGTTCTGCTATTGGTTATTGACCAGAGAGGCATCTTGGCCATGTCTACATAGTTCTCGAACCCGTAGGGTCCGCACGCTTAACGTTCGTTGACAATATAGTGTTATATGAGTTATATGATTTGGTGACCGAATGTTGTTCGGAGTCCCGGATGAGATCACAAACATGACGAGGAGTCTCGAAATGTTCAAGAGGTAAAGATTGATATATAGTACGAAGGTATTTGGACATCGGAAGTGCTTCGGGACGTACTGAGAAGGAATCAGGTCACTGGAAGGGGTTCCGGGCACCCCCGGCAAGTTATGGGCCTTATGGGCCAAAGGAGGGGACATACCAGCCCACAAGGGGGCTGGTGCGCCTCCTCCCTTGTTTGGCCAGCCCTAGGGAAGGATAAGGGGGAGGGCTAGCCCCTCCTGCCTTTCCCTCTCATGGGAGAAAGGAAATGGGGGGCGCCACCCTTCCCTGCCTTTCTCCGCGCTCCAAATAGGGAAAGGGGTGGCGCGGCTTGGGAGGGACTCCATGTAGGATTCCTCCTACTTGGGCACCTCCTTTGGCTGCTCCTCCCTCCCTCCCACCTATAAATATGTGGGAGGGAGCGCCTAACACAACCCAGACAATTGTCCTAGCCGTGTGCGGCGCCACCCTCCACCGTTTACACCCCCGGTCATATTTTCGTAGTGCTTAGGCGAAGCCCTGCGGAGATCACTTCACCATCATCGTCACCACGCCGTTGTGCTGCCGGAACTCGTCCACTACTTTGCCCATCTTGCTGGATCAAGCAGGCGAGGACGTCACCGAGCTGAACGTGTGCAGAACTCGGAGGTCCCGTACGTTCGGTACTTGATCGGTTGGAACGCGAAGAAGTTTGACTACATCAACTGCGTTACTAAACGCTTCCACTTATGGTCTACGAGGGTACGTAGACACACTCTCACCCTCGTTTCTATGCATCTCCATGGATAGATCATTGCGTGTGCATAGATTTTTTTTGTTTTCCATGCAACGTTTCCCAACATTGGTATCAGAGCCAGGTCTATGCGTAGATGATATGCATGAGTAGAACACAAAGAAGTTGTGGGCGGTGATGTTCATACTGCTTACCACGAATGTCTTATTTTGATTCGGCGGCACTGTGGGATGAAACGGCCCGGACCAACCTTACATGTCCACGCACATGAGACCGGTTCCACCGACTGACATGCAACTAGTTTTGCATAAAGGTGGCTGGCGGGTGTCTGTTTCTCCTACTTTAGTTGAATCAAATTTGACTGCGGCCGGTCCTTGAAGAAGGTTAAAACAGCAAACTTGATAAATCACCGTTGTGGTTTTTGCCGTAGGCAAGAACGGTTCTTGCTAGAAACCCGTAGCAGCCACGTAAAACTTGCAAACAACAAAGTAGAGGACATCTAACTTGTTTTTGCAGGGTATGTTGTGATGTGATATGGTCAAGACATGATGTGATATACGTTATTGTATGAGATGATCATGTTTTGTAATTTATCGACAACCGGCAGGAGCCTTATGGTTGTCTCTTTATTGTATGAAATGCAAGTGCCATGTAATTGCTTTACTTTATCGCTATGCGTTAGCAATAGTTGTAGAAGCAATAGTTGGCGAGACGACCACGATGCAACGATGGAGGTCAAGGTGTCGAGCCAGTGACGATGGAGATCATGACGATGCTTTGGAGATGGAGATCAAAAGCACAAGATGATGATGGCCATATCATGTCACATATTTTTGATTGCATGTGATGTTTATCTTTTATGCAGCTTATTTTGCTTAGTACAACGGTAGCATTATAAGATGATCCCTTCACTAAATTTCAAGATATAAGTGTTCTCCCCGAGTATGCACCATTGCGAAAGTTCGTCATTTCGAGACACCACGTGATGATCGGGTGTGATAGACTCTACGTTCACATACAACGGGTGTAAGACAGTTTTGCACATGCAGAATACTTGGGTTAAACTTGACGAGCCTAGCATGTATAGACATGGTCTCGGAACACTGGAGACTGAAAGGTCGAACATGAGTCATATAGTAGATATGATCAACATAGAGATGTTCACCATTGATGACTACCCCATCTCATGTGATGATCGGACATGGGTTAGTTGATTTGGATCATGTATCACTTAGACAACTTGAGGGGTGCTGATTTAAGTGGGAGTTCATTAGTAATTTGATTAATTGAACTTAATTTATCATGAACTTAGTCCTGATAGTATTTGCAAATCTATGTTATAGATCAATAGCTCACCATATAGCTCCCCTATTTTTTGATATGTTCCTAGAGAAAAATAAGTTGAAAGATGATAGTAGCAATGATGCGGACTTGGTCCGTGATCTGAGGATTATCCTCATTGCTGCACAGAAGACATGTGTCCTTGATGCACCGCTAGGTGACAAACCTGTTGCAGGAGCAGATGCAGACGTTATGAACGTTTTGCAAGCTCGATATGATGACTACTTGATAGTCTAGTGTGCCATGCTTTACAGCTTAGAACCGGGACTTCAAAAACGTTTTGAACACCACGGAGCATATGAGATGTTCCAAGAGCTGAAAATTGGTATTTCAGATTCATGCCCGTGTCGAGAGGTATGAGACCTCTGACAAGTACTTTGCCTACAAGATGGAGGAGAATAGCTCAGCCAGTGAGCATGTACTCAGAATGTCTGGGTACTACAATCGCTTGAATCAAGTGGGAGTTAATTTTCCAGATAAGATAGTGATTGACAAAGTTCTATAGTCACTATCACCAAGCTACTAGAACTTCGTGATGAACTATAAAATGCAAGGGATGATGAAAACGATTCCCGAGCTTTTCCGATGCTGAAATCGGCGAAGGTAGAAATCAAGAATGAACATCAAGTGTTGATGGTTAACAAGACCACTAGTTTCAAGAAAAAGGGCAAGGGAAAGAAAGGGAACTTCAAGAAGAATGGCAAGCAAGTTGCCTCTCCCGGGAAGAAGCCCAAAGCTAGACTCAAGCCTGAAACTGAGTGCTTCTACTGCAAAGGAAATAGTCACTAGAAGCGGAACTACCTCAAAAAAAAACTTGGCGGATAAGAAGGATGGCAAAGTGAACAAAGGTATATTTGATATACATGTTATTGATGTGTACTTTACTAGTGTTCATAGTAGCCCCAAGGTATTTGATACTAGTTCAGTTGCTAAGATTAGTAACTCGAAACAGGAGTTGCAAAATGAACCGAGACTAGTTAATAGCGAGGTGACGATATGTGTTAGAAGTGATTCCAAGGTTGATAAGATCACCATCGCATGCTCCCTCTACCTTCGGGATTAGTGTTGGACCTAAATAAATGTTATTTGGTGTTTGCGTTGAGCAAGAATATGATTGGATCATATTTATTGCAACATGGTTATTCATTTAAGTCAGAGAATAATTGTTGTTCTGTTTACATGAATAAAACCTTCTATGGTCATACACCCAATATAAATGGTTTATTGAATCTCGATTGTAGTGATACACATATACATAATATTGGTGCCAAAAGATGCAAAGTTGATAATGATAGTGCAACATATTTGTGGCACTGCCGTTTAGGTCATATTGGTGTAAAGCGCATGAAGAAACTCCATGCAGATAGACTTTTGGAATCACTTGATTATGAATCACTTGATTATGAATCATTTGATACTTGCGAACCATGCCTCATAGGAAAGATGACTAAAATTCCGTTCTCCGGAACAATGGAGCGAGCTAATGACTTATTGGAAATAATACATACCGATGTATGCGGTCCGATGAGTGTTGAGGCACGCGACGGGTATCGTTATTTTCTGACCTTCACAGATGATTTGAGTAGGTATGGCTATATCTACTTGATGAAACACAAATCTGAAACATTTGAAAAGTTCAAAGAATTTCAGAGTGAAGTGGAGAATCATCATAACAAGAAAATAAAATCTCTATGATCTGATCGTGGAGGCGAATATTTGAGTTACGAGTTTGACCTTCATTTAAAACAATGTGGAATTATTTCACAACTCACACCACCTGGAACACCACAGCGTAATGGTGTGTCCGAACGTCATAACCGTAGTTTATTAGATATGGTGCGTTCTATGATGTCTCTTACCGATTTACCACTATCATTTTGGGGTTATGCATTAGAGACAGCTGCATTCACGTTAAATAGGGCACCGTCTAAATCCGTTGAGACGACACCGTATGAACTATGGTTTGTCAAGAAACCTAAGCTATCGTTTCTTAAAGTTTGGGGATGCGACGCTTATGTCAAAAGGCTTCAGCCTGATAAGCTCGAACCTAAATCGGAAAAATGCGTCTTCATAGGGTACCCAAAGGAAACTATTGGGTACACCTTCTACCACAAATCCAAAGGCAAGATCTTTGTTGCTAAGTTTGGATCCTTTCTAGAGAAAGAGTTTCTTTCGAAAGAAGTGAGTGGGAGGAAAGTAGAACTTGATGAGGTAATTGTACCTTCTCTCGAATTGGAAAGTAGCACATCAGAGAAATCTGTTCCTGTGATGCCTACACCAACTAGAGAGGAAGCTTATGATGATAATCATGAAACTTCGGATCAAGTTACTATAGAACCTCGTAGGTCAACCAGAACATGATCCGCACCAGAGTGGTATGGTAATCCTGTCCTGGAAGTCATGTTATTAAACCAAGGCAAACCTATGAACTATGAAGAAGCTATGATGAGCCCAGATTCCGACAGATGACTTGAGGCCATGAAATCTGAGATAGGATCCATGTATGAGAACAAAGTGTGGACTTTGGTGGACTTGCCCGATGATCGGCAAGCCATAGAGAATAAATGGATCTTCAAGAAGAAGACTGACGTTGATGGTAATGTTACTGTCTACAAAGCTTGAATTGTCGCCAAAGGTTTTCGACACGTTCAAGGGGTTGACTACGATGAGATTTTCTCACCCGTAGCGATGCTTAAGTCGGTCCGAATCATGTTAGCAATTGCCGCATTTTATGATTATGAAATCTGGCAAATGGACGTCAAAACTGCATTCCTTAATGGATTTCTTAAAGAAGAGTTGTATATGATGCAACCAGAAGGTTTTGTAAATCCTAAAGGTGCTAACAAAGTGTGGAAGCTCCAGCAATCCATCTATGGACTGGGGCAAGCATATCGGAATTGGAATATATGCTTTGATGAGGTAATCAAAGCATATGGATTTATACAGACTTACGGTGAAGCCTGTATTTACAAGAAAGTGAGTGCGAGCTCTGTAGCATTTCTGATATTATATGTGGATGACATATTGTTGATTGGAAATGATATATAATTTCTGGATAGCATAAAAGGATACTTGAATAAGAATTTTTCAATGAAAGACATCGGTGAAGCTGCTTATATATTAGGCATCAAGATCTATAGGGATAGATAGAGACGCTTAATAGGACTTTCACAAAGCACATACCTTGACAAAGATTTTGAAGAAGTTCAAAATGGATCAGTGATAGAAAGGGTTCTTGCCTTTGTTACAAGGTGTGAAGATGAGTAAGACTCAAATCCCGACCATGGCAGAAGATAGAGAGAGAATGAAAGTCATTCCCTATGCCTCAGCCATAGGTTCTATAAAGTATGCCATGCTGTGTACCAGACCTATTGTGTACCTTGCCATAAGTTTGGAAAAGAGGTACAATAGTGATCCAGGAGTAGATCACTGGACAGCTGTCAAAATTATCCTTAGTTACCTAAGAGGACTAAGGAAATATTTCTTGGTAATGGAAAGAGTTCGTCGTAAAGAGTTACGTCGTGCAAGCTTTGATACCGATTCTGATGACTCTGAGTCTCAATCTGGATATGTATTGAAAGTGGGAGCAATTAGCTAGAGCAACTCTATGCAGAGCATTGTAGACATAGAAATTTGCAAAATACATACGGATCTGAATGTGGCAGACCCGTTGACTAAACCTCTCTCACAAGCAAAACATGATCACACCTTAGTACTCTTTGGGTGTTAATCACATGGCGATGTGAACTAGATTATTGACTCTAGTAAACCCTTTGGGTGTTGGTCACATGGCGATGTGAACTATGGGTGTTAATCACATGGCGATGTGAACTATTGGTGTTAATCACATGGCGATGTGAACTAGATTATTGACTCCAGTGCAAGTGGGAGACTGAAGGAAATATGCCCTAGAGGCAATAATAAAGTTGTTATTTTACATTTCCTTATTCATGATAAAGGTTTATTATTCATGCTAGAATTGTATTGATCGAAAACATAAATACATGTGTGAATACAAAAACAAATACCGTGTCCCTAGTAAGCCTCTACTAGACTAGCTCATTGACCAAAGACGGTTAAGGTTTCCAATCCATAGACATGTGTTGTCATTTGATAACGGGATCACATCATTAGGAGAATGATGTGATGGACAAGACCCATCCATTAGCTTAGCATAATGAACGTTCAGTTTATTGCTATTGCTTTCTTCATGTCAAATACATATTCCTTCGACTATGAGACTATGCAACTCCCGGATACTGGAGGAATACCTTGTGTGCTATCAAATGTTACAACGTAACTGGGTGATCATAAAATGCTCTACAGGTATCTCCGAAGGTGTTTGTTGAGTTGGCATAGATCAAGATTAGGATTTGTCACTCCGAGTTTCGGAGAGGTATCTCTGGGCCCTCTCGGTAATACACATCATAAGCTTGGAAGCAAATGACTAAGGAGTTAGTCAGGATCTGATGTATCACGGAACGGGTAAAGAGACTTGCCGGTAACGAGATTGAACTAGGTATAGAGATACCGACGATCGAATCTCGGGCAAGTAACATATCGATGGACAATGGGAATTATGTATGTTGTCATAACGGTTCGACCGATAAAGATCTTCGTAGAATATGTAGGAGCCAATATGGGCATCCAGGTTCTGCTATTGGTTATTGACCGGAGAGGTGTCTTGGTCATGTCTACATAGTTCTCGAACCAGTAGGGTCCGCACGCTTAACATTCGTTGATGATATAGTGTTATATGAGTTATATGATTTGGTGATCGAATGTTGTTCGGAGTCCCGGATGATATCACGGACATGACGAGGAGTATCGAAATGGTCGGGAGGTAAAGATTGATATATAGGATGAGGGTATTTGGACACCGGAAGTGTTTCGGGATGTACCGGGAAGGAATTGGGTCACCGGAAGGGGTTCCGTGCACCCCCCCCCCTCCCCCGGCAAGTTATGGGCCTTATGGGCCAAAGGAGGGGACAGACCAGCCACAAGGGGGCTAGTGCGCCTCCTCCCTTGTTTGGCCAGCCCTAGGGAAGGAAAAGGGGGAGGGCTAGCCCCTCCTGCCTTTCCCTCTCATGGGAGAAAGGAAAGGGGGGCGCCACCCTCCCCTGCCTTTCCCCGTGCTCCAAATAAGGAAAGGGGGGGCGCGGCTTGGGAGGGACTCCAAGTAGGATTCCTCCTACTTGGGAACCTCCTTTGGCTGCTCCTCCCTCCCTCCCACCTATATATGTGGGAGCGGGGCGCCTAGCACAACCCAGACAATTGTCTTAGCCGTGTGCGGCGCCCCCCTCCACCGTTTACACCCCCGGTCATATTTTCGTAGTTCTTAGGCGAAGCCCTGCGGAGATCACTTCACCATCAACGTCACCACGCCGTCGTGCTGCCGAAACTCATCCACTACTTCACCCATCTTGCTGGATCAAGAAGGCGAGGACGTCACCGAGCTGAACGTGTGCAGAACTCGGAGGTGTCGTACGTTCGGTACTTGATCGGTTGGAACGCGAAGAAGTTCGACTACATCAACCACGTTACTAAATGCTTTGGCTTATGGTCTACGAGGATACGTAGACACACTCTCCCCCTCGTTGCTATGCATCTCCATGGATAGATCATTGCGTGTGCGTAGAATTTTTTTTTATTTTCCATGCAATGTTTCTCAACATAGTTTATTGGTGGTTTGTAGTTCCTAAGGTTCTGGTCTTGGTAAATTCGTCCACACATAGCACTGCTGCTACTGGAGGTTTATGAACTGGTTTATATTTGTGTGCTAGTGCTACTGCTTCTTGTTAACATGGTTGTAGATGTCCATCGGTTGTACCACTATGCTTTTGGTGCACATACGCACTGGTTGAAGTTTCCTTCCAACAACATATACTATTACTGTTGTCAGTTAGCTGCTGATGCCATCTATTGACATATACAAGTAGTACTGTTCTTAGTTCTATTGGCATGTTTGTATTTTTTGACTATTTATTGGCATGTTTGTATTGTTGTATATAGTTCCTAGGTTGTGTCTTGGGGCAGCTAGACTCATAGTGACAGTTGTGCGCCTTTAATTATAACTTTGCAAATGAGAAGGTGTTGTTGTTATTTTGTTTGTGGTTGTTACTTATGACTTGGCTCTGTTGTTGTTTGTTGGATTTGTGAGCAATGACTTTCACCTCTTGTTGCACATATATCCTGGACATACTCCACTCTTGGACTTCATCTGCTACAGCTACTCCCCCCCTGATACTTGATAATGTACCGTTCCTTTTTGTCTCTGATCCTGTACTTTGGTCACTTACTATTCCATTGCTTGGCTTTGCTGGCTTTCTATTGGAAACTTCTAATTAAGGGTATTTGGACTAGTTCCCAGCAGCCCTAAGTGCTAACTCATATAGTAATGCATTTCCCAAAGGGGAATGCAATGTTTCTAACATAATACACTCCCACTTCCTGTATTGTTTCTTTTGTAGGTCTTGACTTGAAAAGGAGAAGATTACAAGAAGATCTAGAGAAGAACTAGAAAATGATTTAGTCTAGGTTTAGTTTAGGTTTACTTCATTTTCTTTATTTCATTTCTTCTATTCCGCGATGTAATTCATGAGTACTTTGTATTTGTATTTATAGTAGTAAAATGTATTGTTTCTTTTATCCAGATTGTAAGATTTGTAATATTACTTTGTACTAATTCATTTATTAATAAAGTTTCTTTATTCCTTATTGGATCAAACCTAGTGCTATCCAGACACGTAAGGAGAAATTGACACATGGACATGACACATAGGCAAAAATTGACACATAGACATGACACATAGGCAAAGTTGATGAGGTGGCGCCCAGTCATATCAGTGCATCCATGTTTACAACGTCATGACCATCTAGATTGGTCGTAATCAGCTAGAAATAAGGCCATTGACCACGGTTGTCTCCTTTATGACCATTTCGTGTAAGGCAGTTACGACCTTTTTGACTAAAATGGTCATTATGGTTTAGGGTTTAGACTCTCCCAAACAACTGATGATCAATTGGTTCTAAATGGTCATAGATTTACGACCAATTCACCCACGGTCACTAAGAGAAGGCCACAAGTCGACATATTTCTTGTAGTGGCGCTACAGTATTAGAGTGGTCAATTTCCTTCGCTCGTTCACTGATACGTCTCCAACGTATCTATAATTTTTTATTGTACCATGCTATTATATTATCCATCTTGGATGTTTTATATGCTATTTTATATTATTTTTGGGACTAACCTATTAACCTATAGCCCAGTGCCAGTTTCTGTTTTTTCCTTGTTTTTGAGTTTCGCAGAAAAGGAATATCAAACGGAGTCCAAATGAGCTGAAAATTTACGGTGATTTTTTATGGACCAGAAGAAGCCCCCGAAGCAAAAGAGTTGGGCCAGAAGAGTCACGAGGCCTCCACATGGGTGGAGGGCGCGCCCTCCAGTCTTGTGGGCTCCTCGTGGACCCCCCCTGACTTGTTCTCGATGCCAAAAATTCCTATAAATATAGAAACCCCCAGAAATAAACCTTGGTCGGGAGTTCCGCTGCCGCAAGCCTCTGTAGCCACCAAAAAATAATCGGGACCCTGTTCCGGCACCCTGCCGGAGGGGGAAATCATCACCGGTGGCCATCTTCATCATCCCGGCGCTCTCCATGACGAGGAGGGAGTAGTTCACCCTCGGGCTGAGGGTATGTACCAGTAGCTATGTGTTTGATCTCTCTCTCTCGTGTTCTTGATTTGGCACGATCTTGATGTACCGCGAGCTTTGCTATTATAGTTGGATCTTATGATGTTTCTCCCCTCTACCTTCTTGTAATGGATTGAGTTTTCCCTTTGAAGTTATCTTATCGGATTGAGTCTTTAAGGATTTGAGAACAATTGATGTATGACCTTGTGAACTTATGCATAGGGGTTGGCACACATTTTCGTCTTGACTCTCCGGTAGAAACTTTGGGGCACTCTTTGAAGTTCTTTGTGTTGGTTTGAATAGATGAATTTGAGATTGTGTGATGCATATCGTATAACCAAACCCACGGATACTTGTGGTGACATTGGAGTATCTAGGTGACATTAGGGTTTTGGTTGATGCGTATCTTAAGGTGTTATTTTTAGTACGAACTCTAGGGCTGTTTGTGGCACTTATAGGAATAGCCCAATAGATCGATCAGAAAGAATAACTTTGAGGTGGTTTCGTACCCTACAATAATCTCTTCTTTTGTTGTTCTCTGCTATTAGTGACTTTGGAGTGACTCTTCGTTGCACGTTGAGGGATTGTTATATGATCTAATTATGTTATCATTGTTGAGAACTTGCACTAGTGAAAGTATGAACCCTAGGCCTTTGTTTCAAAGCATTGCAATACCGTTTTCGCTCACTTTTGTTACTTACTACCTTGCTGTTTTTATATTGTCAGATAACAAAACCTATATCTACCATCCATATTGCACTTGTATCACACCATCTCTTCGCCAAACTAGTGCACCTTATACAATTTACCATTGTATTGGGTGTGGTTGGGGACACAAAGACTCTTTTGTATTTGGTTGCAGGGTTGTTTGAGAGAGACCATCTTCATCCTACGCCTCCCACGGATTGATAAACCTTAGGTCATCCACTTGAGGGAAATTTGCTACTGTCCTACAAAACTCTACGCTTGGAGGCCCAACACGAGTCTACAAGAAGAAGGTTGCGTAGTAGACATCAAGCTCTTTTCTGGCGCCGTTGCCGGGGAGGCTAGGTAAGCGGCACTCATATCCCGTCAACGAAGCCCTTTTCTGGCGCCGTTGCCAGGGAGGTTAGTGCTTGAAGGTATATCTTTAGATCTTGCAATCGAATCTTTTAGTTTCTTGTTTTATCACTAGTTTAGTTTATAAATGAAAACTACAAAAAAAAAATAGAATTTAGGTTACCTCATTTGCTTCATCTTTATAATGTCTTTCGTGAAAATGATGGAAAGGAAAATTGTGCTCAATTGATAGAAGAAGAATGCAATAAAATGTTTGGCACTAAATCTTTGAATGTTGAGCATGATTGCAATGTTGTTGGTATGAATTCTCTGAATATTCATGATGCTAATGATATGCAAAGCCATAAGCTTGGGGATGCTATGTTTGATGAAGATGATATTTTTAGTTCCCCAAGTTTTGATGAGAATATTTATTATGATGATAGCATGCCTCCTATTTATGATGATTATATTGATGAAAGTGGGTTTGGAAGAGTGTCAACTCTAGGTAGTATTGATCCCACTATCTTGGAGGGTGTTGAATCTTTTCACAATATTGATAAAAGTGGATTTGGAGAGGTCATGACTTTATTTAGTGATGAATCCACTATTTCGGAAGAGGTTCCAATTGATTATGAGAACAAAGTTGCTATCTATGATGATTATTGTGATGACATGTATGCTATAAATAATAATGATAACCATGGAACTTGTCATCATGATTTTAATTTTCAATTGGATTATACCTCATATGATAGTTATGTTGTTGAGTTTGCTCCCACTACTATTCATGAGAATAAATTGGCTTATGTGGAGAGTAATAAAATTTCTATGCTTATGGATCATGAAAAGAATACTTTATGTGATGGTTATATTGTTGAATTCATTCATGATGCTACTGAAAATTATTATGAGGGAGGAATATATGCTTGTAGGAATTGCAATAATATCAAGTTTCCTCTCTATGTGTTGAAATTTTTGAAGTTGTGCTTGTTTTGCCTTCCTATGCTAGTTGATTCTTGTTCCCATAAATTGTTTGCTCACAAAATCCTTATGAATAGTAAGTGGGTTAGACTTAAATGTGCTAGTTATATGCTTCATGATGCTCCCGTTATGTTTCAATTCTTATCCTTTATGTGAGCATCATGGAAATGATCATGCCTAGCTAAAAAGGCATTAAAGAAAAGCGCTTGTTGGGAGACAATCCAATATTTACCCCTACTATTTTTGTGAGTTCACATGATTAATATACTGTATTAATCATGTTTTATATCTTTTTTTTGAATAAAGTGCCAAGTAAAGCCTTTGGGATAGTGTGGATGATAGTTGACTTGATTCTGTGCAAAAACAGGAACTTTTGTGTCCAGTAACAGAATTGTTAAAATTCACTGGAACGTGAAAAAACTCTGAATTTTTTACAGAGGATTTATATACAAATGTTACACGTTGTTCCAGTTTTTCAGAAATTTTTGAGTAATAGAAGTATGAGATAAATTCAGATCTTAACAGACTGTTCTGTTTTTGACAGATTCTGTTTTCGATGCATAGTTTGCTTGTTTTCTAGTTTCTATGGCTTATATTGCTTAATATAAATTGTAGAAATGATAGGGTACAGTAGGAATCATGTGAGAAAAGTTATGAATCTTGTCTTGACAGTACCAAAGTGAATGATTTGTTTTATTATACTAACGGATCTCACGAAGGTTTTGTTAAGTTTTGTATGATTGAAGTTTTCAAGTTTTGGTTGAGATATCGATATGAGGAGAATAAGGAGTGACAAGACCCTAAGCTTGGGGATGCCCAAGGCACCCCAAGGTAATATTCAAGGAAGATCCAAGCAGCTAAGCTTGGGGATGCCCCGGAAGGCATCCCCTCTTTCGTCTCCAACATCATCGGTAAATTTACTTGAGGCTATATTTTTATTCACCACATGACATGTGTTTTACTTGGAGCGTCATTTTATTTTCTTAGTATTTTCTTGCTGTTATTTATATTAACGTTTTGCATCTTTTAGTTCAATAAAAAGGTCAAGTGTAGCCTTTACCATGCTTATTTTGCAAGTCTACATGTTGCTGTATTGAAAACAGAAAGTTTTCTATCATTGTATGAATTCTTATGGAAATTCAGAACATGATAAAATCTTGAAATTTTTACACAATTAGTAGTAACAAATATTATACAGTGTGGTAATTTTTCATAATTTTTTGAGTTAGGGAAGTATGAGTACAATTGCACTCTTTACAGACTGTCCTGTTTAGATAGATTGCTGTTATGTTTGCATTGTTTGCATATGTTTACTTGATTAATGATTCTATTTGAATAGGAGTATTAAATATGCAAAGGCATTTAGTATGCAATGTTAAATAATAATTTTAGTGGTTTGCTACAGTATCAAATCAAGAGTACCCCGGTGCCAAATCAAGCAATTGTATCATACTTTTTCTCGCTTCAGCTTTTTCAACTACACTCAATATATGACTGTGAGCCATGTACATAGCGCTTTGGATGGCAAAGAGAATGATGGTTGGGTTTATAAGGGAAGACAAAAGTGGAGAAATTGTCGCATCAACTAGTCAGATCGTTAGGCAATGGAGAGGCCTTACCATCGATATCAATGCGAGGAGTAGGGATTGCTACTAGTATATGAAAGTGACAAATCATGAATACTCTCTATATGAAGAACATGGTGCTACTTTGAAGCACAAGTGTGGTAAAAAAGATAGTAGTGTGCCCCCTCTCTCTTTTCCTCTTATTTTTTTGTTTTTTTTTGTTTCTCTTTTATTAGGGCTCTTTTTGGCCTCTTTTTTCATTTTTTATATATCCTCATATGTAGGGGCAACACTCTAGAATGCATCACACTTTTATTTATTTACAACTTGGTAAACTAAAAGAATATGACTCTATATGAATGCCTCTAGTAGTGTACCGGGATGTGCAATGATCTAGCATAGCAAAAATATCAAAAAAGAACAAGCCACGAAAATATCATGCTAGCTATCTTACGATCATGCAAAGCAATATGACAATGAATGCTCAAGTCATGCAGATAGAAACGGTGGAAGTTGCATGGCAATATATCTCGGAATGGCTATGGAAATGACATAATAGGTAGGTATATATGGTGGTTGTTTTGAGGAAGGATATATAAGGCTTATGTGTGATAGAGCGTATCATATCACGGGGTTTGGATGCACCGGCGAAGTTTGCACCAAGTCTCAAGGTGAGAACGAGCAATGCATGGTACCGAAGAGGCTAGCAAAATATGAAAGGGTGGAAGTGCTTATAGTCCACAAACTCACATTAATCATAAAGAATTCAAGTACTTATTGTGAAAGTCTAGAAGCGCTTGAAGCAAAGTACTACTCGCATGCCCTTAGGGGAGGTTGTGAGCAGGGGCGATTTCACCGTACGGGCACCCTGGGCACGTGCCCGGGCTCGAGCGCTGCGGATGTTTCGAGTAGCCGAAGTCAGGTTCGATGAATACGTACAATATACGTGTAAAAATACAACAACTTAGAGAATTGGGCTAGTTCGGGCGTTGTTTTTGTCTTTTAGGCTTACTCACGCCAAATCAGGACGCCTAAGGCCCATCCATTAACTTCTTTACATGGGCCATGCTAGGGTAGTCTCGTGCATGCCAATCGATCGATCCAGAGGCTGCCGGCTGCATCGCTCGCCTCGCCTTCCTCTCAAGCTGTTTGGTTGTGCGCCGCGCCGCATGACTATGCTGAAGCAACAGCGGCGTTGGAGGTGGCAGCCGGCGAGGTGGACTGGCGATGTGCCGACGACCAGCAAGACCACAAAAGATGGTGCACGGCCATTCCTCCAATTAGGGTAAGATTCCTGCGAGCAATGATCGGGATCTTAAGAGGAAGCGCGAGAGTCAAAGGGGCATCCCCTATGGTGAGAGTTCCACTCCGCCGGATGGTAGCTCGTCCTCATCACCGTCGGCACTTGAGCGATGACTAATCAGGCGTGCAGCACCGGCAAGTGCCCAACCCACGCAAGGTCATGGCCAGGAGGTAGCAAGTGGCAGCACGCCATCGACGGCAGCGGCAAACGACAACTAGGTGAGTTATTTGACTCCAATTATGTTGTTTAATTACATAATTGAGCAGATTTTTTATTGATATGCTAGTGCGTTGGCGGTTTGATAGACCAAAGTAATTTTAGCTTACGGCATGCCCAGGCTTTGTCAATTCGCTAGCTCCGCCACTGGTTGTGAGGATTTAACCATCGCCCGTCCCCAATCTGGACAACAGAAATACTCAATCCATGATAAATTATGCTCCGACGTCACCGCCAATGTTAGCGGCCACCACTTTACATGCCTGAGGACTCACTTTCCTTAACAACATTATT
>CM022297.1:41303929-41569114 GCA_011799875.1 Thinopyrum elongatum | reverse complement strand
AATACTCAACTTTAATTCTTTTACTAGCATGCCCACATATTACCACCTCAATGTCACAAAATTATTGCAAAGAATCAAACTTATCATATTCAGTGATCTACAGTTTTATGTAGGTTTTTATGACTACATATGAATAACCAATTCCTGTCAACTCTCTAAACTGAAGCATGAGAGTTCAATTCTTTCTACAAAAGACTCAGCCAAACTCTAACAAATATAAGTGAAACAAAATAGCATTCTACAAATAACAGTGTTCCCAATGTAGAGAAACGAGCATCCAACTTCAAAAGAATAAGTGAAGCACATGAAGCATTCTATAAAGCCATACTGAAAAGAAATAGTGAAGTGCAAAGAGCATTCTATAAATCACCCAAGGACTATCTCATACCAGCATGGTGCATAAAAGAAAGGTAAAATCAAACACAAAAGAAGCTCCAAGAATTTACTCATATCATGTGAACAAAATAAAACCGAGACATATCGATAATTGTCGAGGAAGAAAGATGGAATGCCTTCTGGGGCATCCCCAACCTTAGATGCTTGAGTCTCCTTGAATATTTACCTAGCGTGCCTTGGGCATCCTCAGGCTTGAACTCTTGTCTCTCCTTTTCTCATATCGATGTCTCCTCGGTCTTCGAACACTTCATCCACACACAAACTTAACCGAACTTTTATTAGAGGCGTTCGTATATATAACATCAAATCTCATCATGTCTTACTATAACAATACTTTATATTAGAATAAAACATTATCTACTGTATGGTAAACACAATTCTAATGCTCCCACATCAATGGGGCTTGGCACAATTGCAAACATAAGCAGATAAAGAAATTATAACAACAATCTTGTGAAAACAGGGCAGTCTAAGATGTAGATGGTACGTATACTTTTGTAACTCAATTTTATTATTATTTAAGACGTAATAAAAATGTATAGCACTACTGTGTAATTTTTTTAGAATTTTTGCATGTTCCGTAAAATATAAAATTCAAACACTACAACAAAAGTTTTGTTTTCTGCACAACACATACCAATAAGCAATCTGAACACCCTAAAGTTAAATCTTGGCACATTATTTTTATAATACAATGGATTTGTACAAGGGGATAATTATTTATTTTTAAAAAATTATGTGATTAAAGTTCACAAAGTTTCCATGGGCATGAACAAAATTCAGGGCTAGCCCCTACTTTCACATTGTTCATCTGTCTCACTTTCACCTTTCTTTTTGAAAAAGTTTTAGGTTGCCCTCTATATTGTTTGTTTTTTGAAATTTAATAGCACACAACGAAGAAAATGACTCTCTCTTTCGAGTTGTCTTCCAGGTAGCGCTTTCTTTAAAGTCATTAGCTAGGTAACCTGCTTAAGTAATTGATCCACCCGGATTCCAAGTTATATCAAAGCAAATTTTAATTAACAATGATTTAAATTTAGTAGTGAGACACCAACATATATCATGTAATAATGAAGTCTAACTCTCTTCCTATGCATCGGCATGTCATAAAAAAATAATTAGTGGTTTGCTACAGTATCAAATCAAGAGTACCCCGGTGCCAAATCAAGCAATTGTATCATACTTTTTCTCGCTTCAGCTTTTTCAACTACACTCAATATATGACTGTGAGCCATGTACATAGCGCTTTGGATGGCAAAGAGAATGATGGTTGGGTTTATAAGGGAAGACAAAAGTGGAGAAATTGTCGCATCAACTAGTCAGATCGTTAGGCAATGGAGAGGCCTTACCATCGATATCAATGCGAGGAGTAGGGATTGCTACTAGTATATGAAAGTGACAAATCATGAATACTCTCTATATGAAGAACATGGTGCTACTTTGAAGCACAAGTGTGGTAAAAAAGATAGTAGTGTGCCCCCTCTCTCTTTTCCTCTTATTTTTTTGTTTTTTTTTGTTTCTCTTTTATTAGGGCTCTTTTTGGCCTCTTTTTTCATTTTTTATATATCCTCATATGTAGGGGCAACACTCTAGAATGCATCACACTTTTATTTATTTACAACTTGGTAAACTAAAAGAATATGACTCTATATGAATGCCTCTAGTAGTGTACCGGGATGTGCAATGATCTAGCATAGCAAAAATATCAAAAAAGAACAAGCCACGAAAATATCATGCTAGCTATCTTACGATCATGCAAAGCAATATGACAATGAATGCTCAAGTCATGCAGATAGAAACGGTGGAAGTTGCATGGCAATATATCTCGGAATGGCTATGGAAATGACATAATAGGTAGGTATATATGGTGGTTGTTTTGAGGAAGGATATATAAGGCTTATGTGTGATAGAGCGTATCATATCACGGGGTTTGGATGCACCGGCGAAGTTTGCACCAAGTCTCAAGGTGAGAACGAGCAATGCATGGTACCGAAGAGGCTAGCAAAATATGAAAGGGTGGAAGTGCTTATAGTCCACAAACTCACATTAATCATAAAGAATTCAAGTACTTATTGTGAAAGTCTAGAAGCGCTTGAAGCAAAGTACTACTCACATGCCCTTAGGGGAGGTTGTGAGCAGGGGCGATTTCACCGTACGGGCACCCTGGGCACGTGCCCGGGCTCGAGCGCTGCGGATGTTTCGAGTAGCCGAAGTCAGGTTCGATGAATACGTACAATATACGTGTAAAAATACAACAACTTAGAGAATTGGGCTAGTTCGGGCGTTGTTTTTGTCTTTTAGGCTTACTCACGCCAAATCAGGACGCCTAAGGCCCATCCATTAACTTCTTTACATGGGCCATGCTAGGGTAGTCTCGTGCATGCCAATCGATCGATCCAGAGGCTGCCGGCTGCATCGCTCGCCTCGCCTTCCTCTCAAGCTGTTTGGTTGTGCGCCGCGCCGCATGACTATGCTGAAGCAACAGCGGCGTTGGAGGTGGCAGCCGGCGAGGTGGACTGGCGATGTGCCGACGACCAGCAAGACCACAAAAGATGGTGCACGGCCATTCCTCCAATTAGGGTAAGATTCCTGCGAGCAATGATCGGGATCTTAAGAGGAAGCGCGAGAGTCAAAGGGGCATCCCCTATGGTGAGAGTTCCACTCCGCCGGATGGTAGCTCGTCCTCATCACCGTCGGCACTTGAGCGATGACTAATCAGGCGTGCAGCACCGGCAAGTGCCCAACCCACGCAAGGTCATGGCCAGGAGGTAGCAAGTGGCAGCACGCCATCGACGGCAGCGGCAAACGACAACTAGGTGAGTTATTTGACTCCAATTATGTTGTTTAATTACATAATTGAGCAGATTTTTTATTGATATGCTAGTGCGTTGGCGGTTTGATAGACCAAAGTAATTTTAGCTTACGGCATGCCCAGGCTTTGTCAATTCGCTAGCTCCGCCACTGGTTGTGAGGATTTAACCATCGCCCGTCCCCAATCTGGACAACAGAAATACTCAATCCATGATAAATTATGCTCCGACGTCACCGCCAATGTTAGCGGCCACCACTTTACATGCCTGAGGACTCACTTTCCTTAACAACATTATTAATACTCAACTTTAATTCTTTTACTAGCATGCCCACATATTACCACCTCAATGTCACAAAATTATTGCAAAGAATCAAACTTATCATATTCAGTGATCTATTAGTTTCTTGTTTTATCATAGTTTAGTTTATAAATGAAAACTACAAAAAAAATAGAATTTAGGTTACCCTCATTTGCTCATCTTTATAATGTCTTTCGTGAAAATGATGGAAGGAAAATTGTGCTCAATTGATAGAAGAAGAATGCAAAAAATGTTTGGCACTAAATCTTTGAATTGAGCATGATTGCAATGTTGTTGGTATGAATTCTCTGAATTCATGGCTAATGATATGCAAAGCCATAGCTTGGGGAGCTATGTTTGATGAAGATGATACTTTTTTAGTTCCCCAAGTTTGTTGATGAGAATATTTATTAAGATATAGCTGCCCTCCTATTTATGATGATATATTGATGAAAGTGGGTTTGGAAGAGTGTCAACTCTAGGTAGTATTGATCCCACTACTTGGGGTGTTGAATCTTTTCACAATATTGATAAAAGTGGATTTGGAGAGGGTCATGACTTATTTAGTGATGAATCCACTATTTCGGAAGAGGTTCACTTGATTATGAGAACACAAGTTGCTATCTTGATGATTATTGTGATGACATGTATGCTATAATAATGATAACCATTGGACTTGTCATCATGATTTTAATTTTCAATTGGATTATACCTCATATGATAGTTTGTTGTTGAGTTTTGCTCCACTACATTCATGAGAATAAATGGCTTATGTGGAGAGTAATAAATTTCTATGCTTATGGAATCATGAAAAGATACTTATGTGATGGTTTATATTGTTGAATTCATTCATGATGCTACTGAAAATTATTATGAGGGAGGAATATATGCTTGTAGGAATTGCAATAATATCAAGTTTCCTCTCTATGTGTTTGAAATTTTTGAAGTTGTGCTGTTTTGCCTCCTATGCTAGTGATTCTTGTTCCCATAAATTGTTTGCTCACAAATCCTTATGAATAGTAAGTGGGTTAGACTTAAATGTGCTAGTTATATGCTTCATGATGCTCCCGTTATGTTTCAATTCTTTACCTTTATGTGAGCATCATGGAAATGATCATGCCTAGCTAAAAAGGCATTAAAGAAAGCGCTTGTTGGGAGACAATCCAATATTTACCACCCCTATATTTTTGTGAGTTCACATGATTAATATACTGTATTAATCATGTTTTATATCTTTTTTTGAATAAAGTGCCAAGTAAAGCCTTTGGGTGTGTGGATGATAGTTGACTGATTCTGTGCAAAAACAGGACTTTGTGTCCAGTAACAAATTGTTAAAATTCACTGGAACGTGAAAAAACTCTGAATTTTTTACAGAGGATTTATATACAAATGTTACACGTTTGTTCCAGTTTTTCAGAAATTTTTGAGTATAGAAGTATGAGATAAATTCAGATCTTACAGACTGTTTGTTTTTGACAGATTCTGTTTTTCGATGCATTTTGCTTGTTTTCTAGTTTCTATGGCTTATATTGCTTAATATAAATTGTAGAAATGATAGGGTACAGTAGGATCAATTGTGAGAAAAGTTATGAATCTTGTCTTGACAGTACCAAAGTGAATGATTTGTTTTTTATACTAAGGATCTCACGAAGGTTTGTTAAGTTTTGTATGATTGAAGTTTTTCAAGTTTTTGGTTGAGATATCGATATGAGGAGAATAAGGAGTGACAAGCCCCTAAGCTGGGATGCCCAGGCACCAAGTAATATTCAAGGAGATCCAACAGCAAGCTTGGGGATGCCCCGGAAGGCATCCCCTCTTTCGTCTCACAACATCATCGGTTAAATTTACTTGAGGCTATATTTTTATTCACCACATGACATGTGTTTTACTTGGAGCGTCATTTTATATTTTTTAGTATTTCTCTGCTGTTATTTAATTATGTTGTTGATCTTTTAGTTCAATAAAAGGTCCCAGTGTAGCTTTACCATGCTTATTTTGCAATTCTAACTGTTGCTGTATTGAAAACAGAAAGTTTTCTACATTGGTATGAATTCTTATGGAAATTCAGAACATGATAAAATCTTGAAATTTTTACACAATTAGTAGTAACAAATATAACAGTGTGGTAATTTTTCATAATTTTTTGAGTTGGGAAGTATGAGTACAATTGCACCTTTACAGACTGTCCTTGTTTAGATAATTGCTGTATGTTTGCATTGTTTGCATATGTTTCCTTGATTAATGATTCTATTTGAATAGGAGTATTAAATATGCAAAGGCATTTTAGTTGCAATGTTAAATAATAATTTTTTTCTCCCCTCTACCTTCTTGTAATGGATTGAGTTTTCCCTTTGAAGTTATCTTATCGGATTGAGTCTTTAAGGATTTGAGAACAATTGATGTATGACCTTGTGAACTTATGCATAGGGGTTGGCACACATTTTCGTCTTGACTCTCCGGTAGAAACTTTGGGGCACTCTTTGAAGTTCTTTGTGTTGGTTTGAATAGATGAATTTGAGATTGTGTGATGCATATCGTATAACCAAACCCACGGATACTTGTGGTGACATTGGAGTATCTAGGTGACATTAGGGTTTTGGTTGATGCGTATCTTAAGGTGTTATTTTTAGTACGAACTCTAGGGCTGTTTGTGGCACTTATAGGAATAGCCCAATAGATCGATCAGAAAGAATAACTTTGAGGTGGTTTCGTACCCTACAATAATCTCTTCGTTTGTTCTCTGCTATTAGTGACTTTGGAGTGACTCTTCGTTGCACGTTGAGGGATTGTTATATGATCTAATTATGTTATCATTGTTGAGAGAACTTGCACTAGTGAAAGTATGAACCCTAGGCCTTGTTTCAAAGCATTGCAATACCGTTTTCGCTCACTTTTGTTACTTACTACCTTGCTGTTTTTATATTGTCAGATTACAAAAAGCTATATCTACCATCCATATTGCACTTGTATCACCATCTCTTCGCCAAACTAGTGCACCTATACAATTTACCATTGTATTGGGTGTGTTGGGGACACAAGAGACTCTTTGTTATTTGGTTGCAGGGTTGTTTGAGAGAGACCATCTTCATCCTACGCCTCCCACGGATTGATAAACCTTAGGTCATCCACTTGAGGGAAATTTGCTACTGTCCTACAAAACTCTACGCTTGGAGGCCCAACACGAGTCTACAAGAAGAAGGTTGCGTAGTAGACATCAAGCTCTTTTCTGGCGCCGTTGCCGGGGAGGCTAGGTAAGCGGCACTCATATCCCGTCAACGAAGCCCTTTTCTGGCGCCGTTGCCAGGGAGGTTAGTGCTTGAAGGTATATCTTTAGATCTTGCAATCGAATCTTTTAGTTTCTTGTTTTATCACTAGTTTAGTTTATAAATGAAAACTACAAAAAAATAGAATTTAGGTTACCCTCATTTGCTTCATCTTTATAATGTCTTTCGTGAAAATGATGGAAGGAAAATGTGACTCAATTGATAGAAGAAGAATGCAATAAAATGTTTGGCACTAAATCTTTGAATTGAGCATGATTGCAATGTTGTTGGTATGAATTCTCTGAAATTCATGTGCTAATGATATGCAAAGCCATAGCTTGGGGATCTATGTTTGATGAAGATGATATTTTTAGTTCCCCAAGTTTTGATGAGAATATTTATTAGATATAGCTGCCTCCTATTTATGATGATATATTGATGAAAGTGGGTTTGGAAGAGTGTCAACTCTAGGTAGTATTGATCCCACTATTGGCGGTGTTGAATCTTTTCACAATATTGATAAAAGTGGATTTGGAGAGGGTCATGACTTATTTAGTGATGAATCCACTATTTCGGAAGAGTTCAACTTGATTATGAGAAACAAGTTGCTATCTTGATGATTATTGTGATGACATGTATGCTATAATAATGATAACCTTGGACTTGTCATCATGATTTTAATTTTCAATTGATTATACCTATATGATAGTTATGTTGTTGAGTTTGCTCCACTACATTCATGAGAATAAATTGGCTTATGTGGAGAGTAATAAATTTCTATGCTTATGGAATCATGAAAAGATACTTTATGTGATGGTTTATATTGTTGAATTCATTCATGATGCTACTGAAAATTATTATGAGGGAGGATATATGCTTGTGAATTGCAATAATATCAAGTTTCCCTCTCTATGTGTTGAAATTTTTGAAGTTGTGCTGTTTTGCCTTCCTATGCTAGTGATTCTTGTTCCCTAAATTGTTTGCTCACAAATCCTTATGAATAGTAAGTGGGTTAGACTTAAATGTCTAGTTATATGCTTCATGATGCTCCCGTTATGTTCAATTCTTTATCCTTTATGTGAGCATCATGGAAATGATCATGCCTAGCTAAAAGGCATTAAAGAAAGCGCTTGTTGGGAGACAATCCAATATTTACCCCCTACTATTTTTGTGAGTTCACATATTAATATACTGTATTAATCATGTTTTATATCTTTTTTTGAATAAAGTGCCAAGTAAAGCCTTGGGTGTGTGGATGATAGTTGACTGATTCTGTGCAAAAACAGGACTTTTGTGTCCAGTAACAAATTGTTAAATTCACTGGAACGTGAAAAAACTCTGAATTTTTTACAGAGGATTTATATACAAATGTTACACGTTTGTTCCAGTTTTTCAGAAATTTTTGAGTAATAGAAGTATGAGATAAATTCAGATCTTACAGACTGTTCTGTTTTTGACAGATTCTGTTTTTCGATGCATATTTGCTTGTTTTCTAGTTTCTATGGCTTATATTGCTTAATATAATTGTAGAAATGATAGGGTACAGTAGGATCAATGTGAGAAAAGTTATGAATCTTGTCTTGACGTACCAAAGTGAATGATTTGTTTTTTATACTACGGATCTCACGAAGGTTTGTTAAGTTTTGTATGATTGAAGTTTTTCAAGTTTTTGTGGTTGAGATACGATATGAGGAGAATAAGGAGTGACAAGCCCTAAGCTGGGATGCCCAAGGGCACCAAGGTAATATTCAAGGAGATCCAAGCAGCAAGCTTGGGGATGCCCCGGAAGGCATCCCCTCTTTCGTCTCACAACATCATCGGTAAATTTACTTGAGGCTATATTTTTATTCACCACATGACATGTGTTTTACTTGGAGCGTCATTTTATTTTTTTAGTATTTCTTGCTGTTATTTAATTAATGTTTTGCATCTTTTAGTTCAATAAAAAGGTCCTGTAAGTGTAGCTTTACCATGCTTATTTTGCAAGTTCTAACATGTTGCTGTATTGAAAACAGAAAGTTTCTACATTGTATGAATTCTTATGGAAATTCAGAACATGATAAAATCTTGAAATTTTTACACAATTAGTAGTAACAAATATAACAGTGTGGTAATTTTTCATAATTTTTGAGTTGGGAAGTATGAGTACAATTGCACCTTAAAGACTGTCCTTGTTTAGATAATTGCTGTTATGTTTGCATTGTTTGCATATGTTTCCTTGATTAATGATTCTATTTGAATAGGAGTATTAAATATGCAAAGGCATTTAGTATGCAATGTTAAATAATAATTTTAGTGGTTGCTACATATCAAATCAAGAGTACCCCAGGTGCCAAATCAGCATTGATCATACTTTTCTCGCTTATAGACTTTTTCAACTACACTCAATATGACTGTGAGCCATGTACATAGCGCTTTGGATGGCCAAAGAGAATGATGGTTGGGTTATGAGGGAAGACAAAGTGGAGAATTGTCGCATCAACTGTCGATCGATTGAAGTAGGCAATGGAGAGGCCTTACCATCGATATCAATGCAGGAGTAGGGATTGCTACTGTATATGAAAGTGACAAATCATGAATACTCTCTATAATGAAGAACATGGTGCTACTTTGGAAGCACAGTGTGGTAAAAAGATAGTATGGTCCCCCTCTCTCTTTTCCTCTTATTTTTGTTTTTTTTTGTTTCTCTTTTATTAGGGCTCTTTTGGCCTTTTTTTCATTTTTTATATATCCTCATATGTAGGGGCAACACTCTAGAAAATGCCATCACACTTTTATTTATTTACAACTTGGTAAACTAAAAGAATATGACTCTATATGAATGCCTCTAGTAGTGTACCGGGATGTGCAATGATCTAGCATAGCAAAAATATCAAAAAAGAACAAGCCACGAAAATATCATGCTAGCTATCTTACGATCATGCAAAGCAATATGACAATGAATGCTCAAGTCATGCAGATAGAAACGGTGGAAGTTGCATGGCAATATATCTCGGAATGGCTATGGAAATGACATAATAGGTAGGTATATATGGTGGTTGTTTTGAGGAAGGATATATAAGGCTTATGTGTGATAGAGCGTATCATATCACGGGGTTTGGATGCACCGGCGAAGTTTGCACCAAGTCTCAAGGTGAGAACGAGCAATGCATGGTACCGAAGAGGCTAGCAAAATATGAAAGGGTGGAAGTGCTTTATAGCCACAAACTCACATTACTCATAAAGAATTTCAAGTACTTATTGGTGAAAGTCTAGAAGCGCTTGAAGCAAAGTACTACTCACAGCCCTTAGGGAGGTTGGAGCAGGGGCGATTTCACGTACGGGCACCCTGGGCACGTGCCCGGGCTCGAGCGCTGCGGATGTTTCGAGTAGCCGAAGTCTACGTACAATATACGTGTAAAAATACAACAACTTAGAGAATTGGGCTAGTTCGGGCGTTGTTTTTGTCTTTTAGGCTTACTCACGCCAAATCAGGACGCCTAAGGCCCATCCATTAACTTCTTTACATGGGCCATGCTAGGGTAGTCTCGTGCATGCCAATCGATCGATCCAGAGGCTGCCGGCTGCATCGCTCGCCTCGCCTTCCTCTCAAGCTGTTTGGTTGTGCGCCGCGCCGCATGACTATGCTGAAGCAACAGCGGCGTTGGAGGTGGCAGCCGGCGAGGTGGACTGGCGATGTGCCGACGACCAGCAAGACCACAAAAGATGGTGCACGGCCATTCCTCCAATTAGGGTAAGATTCCTGCGAGCAATGATCGGGATCTTAAGAGGAAGCGCGAGAGTCAAAGGGGCATCCCCTATGGTGAGAGTTCCACTCCGCCGGATGGTAGCTCGTCCTCATCACCGTCGGCACTTGAGCGATGACTAATCAGGCGTGCAGCACCGGCAAGTGCCCAACCCACGCAAGGTCATGGCCAGGAGGTAGCAAGTGGCAGCACGCCATCGACGGCAGCGGCAAACGACAACTAGGTGAGTTATTTGACTCCAATTATGTTGTTTAATTACATAATTGAGCAGATTTTTTATTGATATGCTAGTGCGTTGGCGGTTTGATAGACCAAAGTAATTTTAGCTTACGGCATGCCCAGGCTTTGTCAATTCGCTAGCTCCGCCACTGGTTGTGAGGATTTAACCATCGCCCGTCCCCAATCTGGACAACAGAAATACTCAATCCATGATAAATTATGCTCCGACGTCACCGCCAATGTTAGCGGCCACCACTTTACATGCCTGAGGACTCACTTTCCTTAACAACATTATTAATACTCAACTTTAATTCTTTTACTAGCATGCCCACATATTACCACCTCAATGTCACAAAATTATTGCAAAGAATCAAACTTATCATATTCAGTGATCTACAAGTTTTATGTAGGTTTTTATGACTAACATATGAATAACCAATTCCTGTCAACTCTCTAAACTGAAGCATGAGAGTTCAATTCTTTCTACAAAAGACTCGGCCAAACTCTAACAAATATAAGTGAAACAAAATAGCATTCTACAAATAACAGTGTTCCCAATGTAGAGAAACGAGCATCCAACTTCAAAAGATATAAGTGAAGCACATGAAGCATTCTATAAAGCCATACTTAAAAGAAATAAGTGAAGTGCAAAGAGCATTCTATAAATCAACCAAGGACTATCTCATACCAGCATGGTGCATAAAAGAAAGGTAAAATCAAACACAAAAGAAGCTCCAAGAATTTACTCATATCATGTGAACAAAATAAAAACCGAGACATATCGATAATTGTCGAGGAAGAAAGATGGAATGCCTTCTGGGGCATCCCCAACCTTAGATGCTTGAGTCTCCTTGAATATTTACCTAGCGTGCCTTGGGCATCCTCAGGCTTGAACTCTTGTCTCTCCTTTTCTCATATCGATGTCTCCTCGGTCTTCGAACACTTCATCCACACAAAACTTAACCGAACTTTTATTAGAGGCGTTCGTATATATAACATCAAATCTCATCATGTCTTACTATAACAATACTGTATAATTAGAATAAAACATTATCTACTGTATGGTAACACAATTCTAATGCTCCCACATCAATGGGGCTTGGCACAATTGCAAACATAAGCAGATAAAGAAATTATAACAACAATCTTGTGAAAACAGGGCAGTCTATAAAGATGTAGATGGTACGTATACTTTTGTAACTCAATTTTATTATTATTTAAGACGTAATAAAAAATGTATAGCACTACTGTGTAATTTTTTTAGAATTTTTGCATGTTCCAGTAAAATATAAAAATTCAAACACTACAACAAAAGTTTATGTTTCTGCACAACACATACCAAATAAGCAATCTGAACACCCTAAAGTTAAATCTTGGCACATTATTTTTATAATACAATGGATTTGTACAAGGGGATAATTATTTATTTTTAAAAAATTATGTGATTAAAGTTCACAAAGTTTCCATGGGCATGAACAAAATTCAGGGCTAGCCCCTACTTTCACATTGTTCATCTGTCTCACTTTCACCTTTCTTTTTGAAAAAGTTTTAGGTTGCCCTCTATATTGTTTGTTTTTGAAATTTTAATAAGCACACAACAGAAGAAAATGACTCTCTCTTTCGAGTTGTCTTCCAGGTAGCGCTTTCTTTAAAGTCATTAAGCTAGGTAAACTGCTTAAGTAATTGATCCACCCGGATTCCAAGTTATATCAAAGCAAATTTTAATTAACAATGATTTATAATTTAGTAGTGAGCACAAAGCAACATATATCATGTAATAATGAAGTCTAACTCTCTTCCTATGCATCGGCATGTCATAAAAAAATAATTCATGCAACATTTGTGGAAAACCGGGCAGTCTATAAAGATGAGATGGTACTTATACTTTTGAACTCAATTTTATTATTATTTAGACGTAATAAAAAATGTATAGCACTACTGTGTAATTTTTTTTTAGATTTTTGCATGTGTTCCAGGTAAAATATAAAAATTCAAAACCACTACAACAAAAGTTTATGTTTCTGCACAACCACTACCAAATAAGCAATCTGAACACCCTTAAAGTAAAGCTGGGCACATTATTTTTATTAATACCAGGATTTGTTACAGGGTTTAATTATTTATTTTTAAAAAATATGTGATTAAAGTTACAAGTTTGCCCATGGGCATGAACAAATTCAGGGATAGCCCCTACTTCACATTGGTTCATCTGTCTCACTTCACCTTTCTTTTGAAAAAGTTTTAGGTTGCACCTCTATATGGTTTGTTTGAATTTTAATAAGGCACACACAGAAGAAAATGACTTCTCGTGAGTTGTCTTGCAAGGTAGCGCGGTCTGTAAAGTCATGAAGCTAGGTAAAATGCTTAAGTAATTGATCCACCCGGGATTCAAGTTATATCAAAGCAAATTTTAATTAACAATGATTATAATTTAGTTGAGCACAAAAGCAACATATATCATGTAATAATGAAGTCTAACTCTCTTCCTTGCATCGGCATGTCATAAAAAATAATTCATGCCCCCACGTAATAAGGCCGGATACATAAATAAACAGTTTCTTGCAATTTTTTATTGACACTAGAAACAGTGAGAACTGGCCGGCCCCTGCTTTGTGGAGCCCATGGGCCTCCTTTGCATCGATTCTTGCGCAAAAAATTTCACATATATTCAAAAAATCTGTGTAAAATATTACCGCATTGGACTTGGTTTTGAGATGTTTTTCTAACACTACCGGAACAACGTACTATGCCGATGGCACAGGCCGTCGGCATAGGCCCCTCTCCCGTCGACTAAGATATAAGCCGACGGCTAGCCCCGTCGGCGTTGATACATAAGCGTAGTCTTAGTCTTGTCAGGAAGTCGGAATAGATATGTCGTCGGCATAGGGGCCTATGCCCCCGACGGGCTTCCGCTACCAGCAGTCTGCATAGTTTGACCGTCTGCGCAGTTTTCCACGGGACGGCCGTTGACGGCGACGTCACTGCGCCAGTCGTACACGGCCGGCCACGTGGCAGGGATTAAGCCAACGGCCTGCCGTCGGCCTAGGACCCAGTCTAAGCCGACGGCCTCAGCCGTCGGCTTACCCTGCCACGTGGCGGCCCCAGGAACGCTCCGGGCGAACAGGTATGCCGACGGGTGCCGGAGACTTAGTTGCCACGTGGCACCCCTGGGCGCTCAGGGGCGAAGGGCTATTGCCGACGGCTGAGGTCTCGGACATGGTTGTTGATCGTGCGACGCTTAGCCGTCGGCATAGCCCGGCCCACATGGCGGCTGCTGGTTCACCTGAGCCGTCGGCCATAGTGCTTTCTATTTTTTTTATATGCCCTTGGTTTGTCCATTCATTCAAATCACAGAAAAATGGACTCATATATGACAGATATAGATATATAACAGCTCACAAACAAGATATCATCATCTAAAGATATCATCATGTAAAGATGAACATCATATCATCATCGGCGACAACATTAATGAACATAAGTATGAGAAAAACATAAGTCATCAAAGAACGGTAAATAAGGACTACGGAACATGAGAGGCCACGGGCACGGGTAAATAAGGACTACGAACATGAAAAGTGGGCACGACGGCCACAGGCACGGGTATCATCATCGAACATTAGCCAAGACCGCCACCGTCAAGACCGCCACCGGCCAAGACCACAAGACCGCCACCGCCCCAAGACACCACCTCCTTGCCAGATCGGAGTGACTGAGTCGAGCCACCGGTCCCCTACATATGGGAGAAGAGAATGTTGTAAGGGTAAAATGATATGATACTGTTGAATGAACGAGAACAGTGGGAAATGTACTAACCGGAGTTGACTGCCTAGTAGCCACCCATTCATCGAAACATGGGCACGTGGGGGGTTCTCCAGCAGGTGGTGGTGGGGGGTCCCATTGTGGTGGATCCGTGCGGTTAGTCCAAGGACGCCACAATAGCCTGGATGTTAGTTAAACAAGCAAACAGAAGGTCAGAAGAAGAAAAGTGACAAAATTTTAGCTG
Source organism: Thinopyrum elongatum (assembly GCA_011799875.1). Classification (NCBI taxonomy): domain Eukaryota; kingdom Viridiplantae; phylum Streptophyta; class Magnoliopsida; order Poales; family Poaceae; genus Thinopyrum; species Thinopyrum elongatum. The sequence continues at coordinate 41,554,374 of CM022297.1, read as the reverse complement.
GTTTTAAGAGGGCCAAAACTAACGTTCATCATCTGACGGTTGGAATCATCGTTTGCCTTCACCGTTGCAAGTACCCCCCGCACCTCAAGATGTCTATGCTCGACAAAGGCCTGATATGCCTACAAAATTTAGGTGTGTTTTCTAAGTGGGCAACAATGCTTAAAAATAAACTGAGAAGTAGAGAGAAGAAGATAAGGGAAAGTAACTTACAGCATGCATGAGGGCTAAGGGAAGGCTTACGAAACGCCCCGTACTCTCTAACGGGCTCGGGTTGTTGGTTTAGCCCGAAGCCGTGTGTACGAGGACTGAAGGAGTATAAGCCATCGAAACACGGGTACCGGCCATGGACTTCGGCTGGATTGTCCACCCCGCCGCCGTGTCGCGATCTGAGACTGGACGACGTCAGGAGCATCCGGACCAGGCAGATGCAACTCGCAAACTGCTCCTTGTAAGACTCCAGGTGCTCCTCGTCGTGCCGTAGTACTCGCCTCTCGCCCGGCCTTTGCGATCATAAGCTCAGGGGTCACTCCCACGGACTCCATGTCTCAGAGCGGCCTCTTCAACTTGTCCTCCTGCAACGTCAAACAGAAGTTAGCCATACAAAGAACATGAGGTAAAAAAAGAAGAACAAAAAATGCCATTCATGCACATAGATATACCTTCATGGCCTTAAGCCCAGTGTGCGTTCCTGTGTACTTGGCCGTGTGTCCCGTTCTTTTCCGACGGTTAGCCCGGTGCCTTGCTGCTCTTGGCAAGACAAAACTCTAATCCTAGTCGAGCCACCTACCACCAAACTCGCCCATCCATCATCCTTTGCAAAGCACCAAGGGAGGAATAACCTAAAAATGGAGCATGACATGTGAGCACGCAACAATTAAAGTGACTGCTTATATGTTGGAATGAAAGTCAGTATAATTACTACCTTCATGTACTGCTCCCTTGCGTTCAAGGTAAGTCGTTGCTTCTGCGCTTCAGTTTGCTCATCTTTGTATGAAGGGAGGTGTGTGTGGTTAGTAGGTGCGAGATGGACAAACCCAGTGCACTCGTACTGCAAAATGGCGAGCTGTCTTCTTCGCAGCCACCGCAAGAACAAGTCGGCCCTGGACTTGATGCTCGTCAAGAAACTCTATAGAATTGCTGCCCAATCATGCATAAAACCAGAAGCAAAACAGGCATGAGTTGAGTGATTCAATGATAAAACTATGAAGAAACTGAAGACAAGTGATTCAGGAGGAGAGAGAGAACTATCCAAAATTTGGTTGATCAGGCTCTTAGCGGCCGTCCCGTACTCACGTGGCTGGAAGCTCGTAGTGGGGCCCAGCTCATGGCCAAAACCGCAGAGCTCCCCGTCCCTGTCTGCGCGGGCAGGAAAATAGACCGACCAAAACTCCTTCAACAAGACAGTGATAGGCGTTCGGTTAGGCCCCTTTCCGTGAAGGATCCAGTTCCTGCAAAAGAATCAAAGAATTGGCCTGTTGTACAATAAGAAAATGTGTCAGGTGTTCAAAATATGATGAGAGGCACTTACTCTGTCCCGCGGGTTCAATGAGCCACTTGTGTGCCTCGATTAGAAGGGTGGTGTCGGTAGTTCTGCAATATCACGCAGCCACCCCTTCGGAGCCACCCGACGGCAAGTCACCCCACAACTCAGGGTCACCTCCCCACCCTCCTCCTCACCCTCCCCTCACCACCCTCCCTCCTACCATCCTCCTCGCAACTCCCCTCCTCGCCCCCCGCCTCTCCTTACCTCAGGACATATTCCTCCTCTCAGACTCAGAAGGTGCCTAATATAAGGGCTTTGGAAAGACATCAAGAAGAAAGACCCCCCCTATTCCCCCCACCTCCTCCTCATCTAGGGGATCTCCCCCCACCCCCTCCTCCTCTGGTATCCCTCCCCGACCCACGACCTCATTGTGAGGTGTAATCCTTGCGTAGTCGGGGGGGGGGGGAAACCTTGTGGGCTCGTCCACTTCGAGTAAGTCCTTTGAATTTGCTGAGGAAACCGCGCCGCTGGACTTGCCCATGATTAGCAAACCTGCATTGAGAAGAGAATAAACAATTAGTAAGGATATCAAATAAACAAGCATACAGAAAAGAACATTAATAACAGAACAGCACATTAAGCATACAAAAAAGAACATTAATAACAGAAGAACACATTAAGCATACTATTGTAATCTACATCAATCATCATTAAAAAACTTACATTTTCTAGAACCCATATGAATCATCACTATTGTAATCTATTTGTCGACCGGTCTCATCATCACTATCACGCATATCTTCTTCGTTGTCTGACGGAGGTGGAGGCTCTTCCTCATCGTCAACGTCTTCATTTAACTTTTCAAGCATAATTACGTCTCTTTGATTCACAACTGCCTCACCATCAATCCGTGCGTCGTCATCGTTTGGGTCCAGGTCAACATAACCCAAGTCATCATCGTCCTTGTTTCGGACCACGTCATCATGTTGCTCTTGAAAGAACACTCCATCATATGTCATGGGGTTTATGTTGTAGTAATCATCATCGTTCAGGTCCGGTAGCTTACCATGTGGCGACACCTTGAACACAAATTCCCAACCCTTTAGGTACTCTTTCTGGCATGGGTAAGGCAGATAATATACTTGTGTGGCCTGGGTAGCGGCGATAAAGAGATCAGCTCCGGCATAGACGGTTGATGGTTCAACTTCAACTAAACCAACAGAAGGCGTATGTCTCAGATCCTTTTTGGGGTCGAACCATCGGCATTTGAGCACAGTGAGACTTAGGGGTTCGCGGCCACATTTGAATGTAAGCTCGTATATTTTTCCTACCCTTCCATAGTAATCTACTTTATTATCTCCTTCGGTGAAGACTCCGGTATTTATGGTTTTGGGATCAGGCCGACTGTTCTGGTGCTCCTCTGTATGGAAGCGATACCCATTCACATCATACTTTTCGCATGTCATGACCTGACTGTTAAAACCCATGGAAACCCATCTCAATTCTTCATCCATTGATGTGTTCGGATCTTTTCCCTACAAGTTTAATTGAAATTATAGGGTGCATGAGTTTAATTGGAATTGTAGGGTGAACTAGGTAATAGGGAAGTGTGGAAATTTACTTTCTCCATGAACCACGCAACAAATTTTTTCCTTCCATCGGCACCTTTCGGAGAAGAGCAAGTGCCTCCGCTTCAGTAGGAGGCAGCATTCCCGTCCACTTTTCATCAACGAATCGACTAAAATAAAAAAAAGCGGTATTAGAACAAGGCAAAGTGAACATAACGAATTGACTAAAAGAATGGTGCAAAGGTATTACCTCATCCACTCATCCTCAACTTCATTGATGTTGTGCAAGATATAGAACATGACATCCTCCCACTCATCTCATGGCATGATATAAGGTGTCGAGCATCCAGCCCTGCCACCTTGCCTGCTGAATAGAGGCATCCTGGGTTTATACTTGGGTTCTTCTGTATTGTATCGAGACACCTTATTGTGCAGCGTGGGAACATGGTCCGGATAGTACGTTGTCCTAAGGTCTGCCACCTCCTCTAGGATAACTGCCTCAGCTATGGAAGCTTCAACCTTAGCTTTGTTTCCACATTTCTGTCTCAGATACTTGTTCTGTCTCTCAGGGCCGTACTGCCAATGATTCTACACAGGCCCCCCCAACAATACCTCGTTCGCGAGGTGCAAAATGAGATGTGTCATCGAAGTAAAGAAGCCTGGCGGGAAGATCTTCTCTAGATTATTGCATATCAACTCCGGCCATTTCCCCCCTCCAGGTGCCGGCGGCGGCGCCATCCGTGAGGGAGGCCACATCCCGGAGACGCGTGCCACCTCTTCGGACATGCCACCACACAGTACGACATGTATGAGGGACCAGTGCGACGCTCCGGTGGCATTGCTACCCCCCAAGGCCCCCGTCTTGCCTAACCCTGGAGCGGTTGACCACGAGATCTAGCCCTTTGACTTTCCACGGACAGGCTTTGCCCAATGGACCTCTCCACCCGGTTGTGGTAGGTCAGGCCATAGGAACACTTGGGAGCAACGTCCCGGCCAAACCCACAGCAAGATCCCCTCCGTGTAGACCCGACGCGGTCATTTCCCCCCTCCAGGTGCCGGCGGCGGCGCCGTCCGTGAGGGGGGCCACACCCCGGGGATGCGTGCCGCCTCTTCGGACATGCCACCACACCATACGGCATGTATAAGGGCCCGATGCGACGCTCCGGTGGCATTGCTACCCCCCCCCCCCCCCAAGGCCCCTATCCTGCCTAACCCTGGAGTGGTTGACCACGAGATCTAGCCCTTTGACTTTCCAAGGACGGGCTCTGACCAGTGGACCTATCCACCCGGTTGTGTTAGGTCAGCCCATAGGAACACTTGGGAGCAACGTCCGGGGAAACCCACATCAAGAACCCCTTTGTGTAGACCCGACGCGGCCGTTTCCCCCCTCTAGGTGCCAGCGGCGGCGCCGTCCGTGAGGGGGGCCACACCCCGAAGACGCGTGCCGCCTCTTCGGCCATTCCACCACACCGTACGGCATGTATGAGGGCCCGGTGCGATGCTCCGGTGGCATTGCTACCCCCCCAAGGCCCCCGTCCTGCCTAACCCTGGAGCGGTTGACCACGAGATCTAGCCCTTTGACTTTGCACGGACGGGCTTTGGCCAGTGGACCTCTCCACCTGGTTGTGGTATGTCAGGCCATAGGAACACTTGGGAGTAACGTCCCGGCCAAACCACAGCAAGATCCCCTCCGTGTAGACCCGAGGGGTGTTTCCCCCCCAGTGCCGGGGAGCCGTCCGTGAGGGGGGGCCACACCCCGGAGACGCGTGCCGCCTCTTCGGACATGCCACCACATCTTACGGCATGTATGAGGGCCCGGTGCGACGCTCCGGTGGCATTGCTACCCCCAGGGCCCCCGTCCCGCCTAACCCTGGAGCGGTTGACCACGAGATCTAGCCCTTTGCCTTTCCCCGTACGGGCTTTGACCAGTGGACCTACCCACCTGGTTGTGTTAGGTCAGCCCATAGGAACACTTGGGAGCAACATCCGGGCCAAACCCACAGCAAGATCCCTCCGTGTAGACCCGACGCGGCCATTTTCCCCCTCCAGGTGCCGGCGGCTGCGCCGTCCATGAGGGGGGCCACACCTCGGAGCCGCGTGCTGCCTCTTCAGACATGCCACCACACCGTATGACATGTATGAGGGCCCGGTGCGACGCTCCGGTGGCATTGCTACCCCTCAGAGCCCCGTCCCGCCTAACCCTGGAGCGGTTGACCACGAGATCTAGCCCTTTGACTTTCCACGGACGGGCTCTGACCAGTGGACCTATCCACCCGGTTGTGTTAGGTCAGCCCATAGGAACACTTGGGAGCAACGTCCGGGGCAAACCCACATCAAGAACCCCTTCGTGTAGACCCGACGCGGCTGTTTCCCCCCTCCAGGTTCCGGCGGCGGCACCGTCCGTGAGGGGGGCCACACCCAGGACGTGAGGAGGGTCACACTCCGGAGACACGTGCCGGGCGTTTGCAACCGCCACAACACTTCTGTCGGCATAGCTGTTTTTGATTTTAATAAAGTATAAGGACCTATATTCAAAAGAACATCCGGTCACATTATTAACGTACTCGAAAAAAATACAAACTACATATATATTCATAATCTATGGAAAAAATTTCACCAAATCGATAAATAATGTATGTATGTTTATATTTACACATGGTACATGTAAGTTAATCAAATAATAATACATAAAGAAACATTAAAACTTATATATGAAAATTGGGAAAATATATATATATAACTATGCCGACGGCATAGCTACGGCCAGGGTTTAGGCGGGCGGCGTGCCGCGGATCGGTGAGGTGGCAGATATGCCGACGGCAGCCGTCGGCATATCTGCTGGTCGGTGCGCCGCGGATCGGTGACGTGGCATGCTTACCTATGCCGACGGCCGCCCGTCTCCACCATCGGCATAGTTCGGATGCCGTTAGCCGCCCGTCACGACGGCAGCTATAGGCGTGCTCGTAGCTAGGCCTACGGCCTTTCTGTGCCGACGGGGGCCGTCGGCTTATCTTAGGGTAGCCCCGGTCTTGTGCCTGTCCTCCTTCCTTCTCCCACGAAATCAACCGACACAAACTGAAAAATCAGGCAACTCACCTATAGCCATTGCGTTGAAATATAGACACATGACTCGGCGTGACCAACGACTTACCAATCACGCATATCTGGTCGCAATTTTCTGTGGCATGCTTTGTGGTGTTGTTCACATGTGCGCGCGGAGGACTGACGAGAGGACGGCCGTTTATATATTCTTCTATAAGAAATCGTTTCCTCTGAGCAAACTAAGTCAAGTGGCACTAAGAAATTTGGCAAGTATGCATCGCTCGATGCAGAGGCCGGGGGCTATCCTCCTTTTAAAAAAAAAGAAATTTGGCAAGTCAAGTGGCCGTGTATCTTTCACACGATGGCATCATAGTTTTAAATAGCCGGCTATAGCCCCGCTATAGCTGTTTGAGCATGTTGCCGCTAAATGATTTCATGTACAATTTGCCGCTATAGCCTCGCTATAGCCCAGTTATAGCTGTATTTAAGGGTTGCCGCTATATGCCATAGCCTGCTATTTAAAACATTGGATGGCATACATGCAGCGCGTTAGGACCACTGCAAACTATCCCGAGTACGTGCAAGCTTAATAAGTTTAATAAATGGAATAATATATGTGGGCTTCGTCGAACCACACAAAGTACTAGTGAAAGTGAAAGCTCATATGGATCATTAGCAGATAACAACTCGTGTTGTCGAACCCCACTCGCTTTGGACTCACAGATACTTTGTCAAAGCAAAGACCGTAGCTGTTTTCTAAGATTTCCTATAGTAGTTTATGCATTGTGGAGGCAGCCATCACGCTTGTTTGAAACGTTCCAATTATCGACAATACGATTTGCACATGATTAGCAGAGGAATGCACCTAGTTGAACACACAAGCACATGATGGATGGTACGATTAACACTGAACACTTAGCATGTGAGGGCGCAAGAAAATGGAGCACATGACTCGGCCTCTCTTCTTCCCCGCACCAACCATGATCAAGCGGTCAAAGCCACACCAACCCACACCCCGCACCCACCCTGCCTACTTAACCCCTCCTCTCCCTCCATTCCTCATCAAGAAGAGCTAGCCTCCCTCACCTTCATCTGCAACTTGAGCTAGCCTCTCCAGCGCAAATCCGCCTACCAGAATTCATCTAGCGCAAGACCTGCCCAGTTTCTAGCTTGCTTGTTTTCCTACTTCTTTGCACATCACGATGGAGTGCGAGAACAGAGGGCACGTCACCGCCAACGGCGATGGCTTGTGCGTGGCGCAGCCTGCCCTGGCCGACCCGCTGAACTGGGGGAAGGCGGCTGAGGAGCTGTCGGGGAGCCATTTGGACGCGGTGAAGCGGATGGTCGAGGAGTACCGTAGGCCCGTGGTGACCATGGAGGGCGCCAGCCTGACCATCGCCATGGTCGCCGCGGTGGCCGCCGGCAGCGACACCAGGGTGGAGCTCGACGAGTCCGCCCGCGGCCGCGTCAAGGAGAGCAGCGACTGGGTCATGAACAGCATGGCAAATGGCACCGATAGCTACGGTGTCACCACCGGGTTTGGTGCCACATCCCACCGGAGGACCAAGGAGGGCGGCGCTCTCCAGAGGGAGCTCATCAGGTACGGACAGTTAAACTAAACCACCAACAAATTAGATATTTCAGTTGTTGATCGTCTGTGCTCCTTATTTTTTGTAATCTGGAAGCCTTATTTTTTCGTGCACTTCTTGTCTGTTCAGATTCCTTAATGCCGGAGCGTTCGGCAATGGTGGTCATGACCATGTTCTGCCTGCCGCAGCGACAAGGGCAGCTATGCTCGTCCGTGTCAACACTCTGCTCCAGGGGTACTCTGGCATCCGCTTCGAGATCCTCGAGACGGTTGCTGCGCTTCTCAACGCCAACGTGACACCATGCTTGCCGCTCCGGGGCACGATCACCGCCTCCGGCGACCTCGTCCCGCTTTCCTATATCGCAGGCCTGGTGACCGGTCGGGCAAACTCCGTGGCCACTGCTCCGGATGGCAGCAAGGTTAACGCGGCGGAGGCGTTCAAGATCGCCAGCATCGAGCATGGCTTCTTTGAGCTGCAGCCCAAGGAAGGGCTTGCCATGGTGAATGGCACAGCAGTGGGCTCCGGGCTTGCGTCCATGGTGCTTTTCGAGGCTAACATCCTGAGCCTCCTTGCCGAGGTTCTATCTGCCGTCTTCTGCGAGGTCATGAATGGCAAGCCGGAGTACACTGACCACTTGACCCACAAGCTAAAGCACCACCCCGGGCAGATCGAGGCCGCCGCCATCATGGAGCACATCCTTGAAGGAAGCTCCTACATGGCACTTGCAAAGAAGCTCGGCGAGCTTGACCCATTGATGAAGCCAAAGCAAGATAGGTATGCGCTGCGCACATCACCACAATGGCTTGGCCCTCAAATCGAGATCATCCGTGCTGCCACCAAGTCAATCGAGCGTGAGATCAACTCTGTCAACGACAACCCACTCATTGATGTCTCCCGTGGCAAGGCCATCCATGGAGGCAACTTCCAGGGTACGCCTATCGGCGTGTCCATGGACAACACCAGGCTTGCCATTGCTGCGATCGGCAAGCTCATGTTTGCACAGTTCTCAGAGCTGGTGAACGACCTCTACAACAACGGTTTGCCTTCCAACCTCTCAGGCGGGCGCAACCCGAGTTTGGACTATGGCTTCAAGGGAGCTGAGATTGCCATGGCCTCATACTGCTCCGAGCTCCGGTTCTTAGGCAACCCGGTGACCAACCATGTCCAAAGCGCCGAGCAACACAATCAAGATGTCAACTCTCTTGGTCTCATCTCCTCCAGGAAGACCGCCGAGGCCATTGACATACTCAAGCTCATGTCCTCCACATTCATGGTCGCTTTGTGCCAGGCCATCGACCTCCGCTATCTCGAGGAGAATGTCAAGGATGCAGTCAAGAATTGCGTGAAGATGACGGCCAGGAAGACATTGAGCACCACCAACAATGGGCACCTCCACAATGCGCGATTCTGCGAGAAGGACCTGCTACTCACGATTGACCGTGAGGCGGTGTTCGCGTATGCAGACGACCCTTGCAGCGCCAACTACCCAATGATGCAGAAGATGCGTGCGGTTCTCGTGGAGCACGCCTTGGCTAATGGTGAGGCCGAGCGCGATGTGGAGACATCCGTCTTTGCCAAGCTTGCCGCGTTCGAGCAGGAGCTCCGTGCAGTGCTACCAAAGGAGGTCGAGGTTGCCCGGACCTCTGTGGAGAACGGCACCGCCGCGCAGCAGAACCGTATCACCGAATGCCGGTCATACCCGCTTTACAGGTTTGTGCGCAAGGAGCTTGGGACTGAGTACTTGACTGGGGAGAAGACACGGTCTCCTGGGGAAGAGGTGGACAAGGTGTTTGTTGCCATGAACCAGGGCAAGCACATCGACGCGCTGCTGGAGTGCCTAAAAGAGTGGAACGGTGAGCCCTTGCCTATCTGCTAAACAGAGGATCAAGAAACTGAAGAGAATACATTGTGCAGAAGGCTCTGTATCTTCTTAGCTGATAAGTGATAATATTTTTTCAATTGTATTTTCTTAAGAATCGATGTTTTGTAAGATGGAACATTCTTACAGAGGTTCCATGTTGTTGCCAAAAATTGCAACTGCATAACTTGTACAACCTCTATGATGTAAGTTAGAAGGGTACAGTGTATGATAAATATTTGTGATAAATGTATTGGTCTTTTTTTACAACAGTGGTCTGGTGGAGATCAACACCGAACAGTGCAAAACATCTACCGTTAGCATGCAATTGCCATATGGTGTGAGGACGGTAGACATGATACCTACAAAGCCACTACTCTGTGGTCTCTCTGTAGTTGCTAGTTATATCAATATGACGTGATGCCTTCTATGAATTCTTATTCTGTTTCAGTTTTCTGTTGACAAATTCTAATCTGACATGTAATGGAAGAAGGATTGTACTGCTCAGATGCAGATGATTTGTTTCTCTCTGTTCCTGAATGGTCATAAGAAAGTCTAAACGGATATAGCATCGGGCCCCTTTTTCTTTTCCGTTTTGTCAACCTCGTGAGAAATCGCAAATTCTATTATAAGAGATCTTTCACGGTATCCTTGAATGAAAGCGGCCAAAAGTACTTAAATCCAAATAACCTATCCCACTTACGCTATTTAGAAAAATAATGTTTTGTAAGATTATCACATACTCCATGCATATGGGTGTTGTACATGTGAACAGTAATCAATGATGGGTATGCTATGGACAAAGTCGCTTCGCACATGGGAGTATTGAAACAAGATATTTGTAATTCTTACCTCAAATTGCTGAGGGAGGGTTCGGAAAGTTTCCATGATATTCTGCTCCATGGACATCTGACGATATGTGGGAATGTCAAAGAAATATAGCTCTTCCTTGGTCCCCTTTCCCAACTCTTTGGATATCTCCTTTGGATTTTCTCTACATTCTGATGAGCCAAAAGCTCCATGAACACCTCACCATAGGTGGACCTGTCGAAGATATATGGCTCTTCCTTAGTTCCCTCCCAAATCACTCAACTCAGATTTACTCGCAATTCACTTACGCAAACATACCTTGTCAGAAAGGCGGGACTCGGAGACATCCTGAAGATGAAGCCAGTACGCAATCACCGCAAATCACTCAACGGGTCGCCAATAGGTACGATCTTGAAGATGACACATTTACCCTCAAGGGAAAGCCATGTGTAACTCCATCACGGATGTGGAGCTGCTCACACATTTCCACAGGAGGGGAAAACATTTTCTCCCTCTCCCATGAAGGAAGTACAGTCTATGTAGTCTAACTTTAAACCCAAATATGGAACTAAGATAGCCTTCAACAACCTCATATAGAGGCTAAGAAACAAAGATAATGTTGCATTTATTTTATATAATTTATGTAGTTGCATTACCAAAAGAGTACACTAATTGGCGATGGACTCATGTTTAAGGTATGGTTATGGGAGAAGTTTAGTCTTGACCACATCGACCCTACAATTGACTACATTGGGCAAGAACGACCACTCTAATTATTTCCATAGTAGTATGTATAAATCAATATGAACGCCGGTGGTTCCTTTTTTGAGGCTGTGTGGCAAGGAAGTGCTGGTGCTTTAGTAAGGGACCATAATGGTGTGGCCTTGCTTTCTATCTGAAGATAAGCTCATGTTCTGAGCAGAGGAGGCTTACAAGCTGTCGATGTGATGGTTGGTTGGCCTCCGTCAGTTATCTGAAGTTTGCAGGGTGGCCAGCTGTGGCTGAAACGGACTGCGCGGCGTTGTAGGAGGTGTTGTCAAAGAATTCAGATAACGGACTGACAGGAGTGATGGAGATTTTTCCCGAATGCCGGATGCATGTGTAAGATCATAAGAGAGAGCAATGGAGCTGCCCACCAGATTGCAAATTATGCTAGAAGAGACGAGGTAGCGGCTCTTGTAGCTGATGTGCCAAGAGTAGTTTTGTTTCCCCTTTGATTTTGTAAATTTGTAATTGACATTTTTTTATATAAATATAACCTCTCTTTAACATTATAAAAATGATGTATATCAATATGTTAAACTTCAGTCAGAACGGGCTACATGAGAATCGCGTATAGTGCATTGTCGTCAGTATCATAAGTAACATAAGTTTCTGGACGAGTTGCAGAACATTTGATCTCTACTCCTAATGGAGCAGTTGGTAGTCTCCGCCGGTCAATTTTCGTCCCACCTACCATGGTTTTTTTTCGTCCCACCTTCGCTGTTTTTTTTTTTAGATTTTTTTTGGGTCCCCTCCCACCTCCCACGTCCTTTTTTTTCGCTGGTTCTTTTTCGCCACCTCCCACGCCCCACCCCGCAAAAAACCAGACTGTCGATCCTATCCCCGATCTCCATCCTCTCGATAGTTCTTTCGTTGCCGCCGCCGCCGTACGAGGGGAGACCCCGCCGCCGCCGAGGGGAGGGGACGAAACCGCCGAGGGGAGACGCCGCCGCCTCCGTCCGAGGGGAGAAGCAGGGGAGAAGCCGCCGTCCGAGGGGAGACCCTGACGCCGCGGATCCAGGGCAGGGCGGCTTGAATCCCTGTCCCCGGGGTCGCCCCCGCCGATCTCCGGGAGACGCCGTCACCGCCGCCGCGTCTCCAGGGCAGGGCGGTTTCAATTCACCTCACCCTCCAGAGGGGCTCCGAGACCAGGCCGGGATCCCCTGTAGCCTGGGAGGGGTTCAGTGACCCGTCCGAAGCGGAGCTCGTCTGCGACCACACGCTCTGGGCGGTCCTGCAGGAGGCCTTCAACTGCAGCAACATGGACATCTACGGGAGGCTGGCGATTGGGTACGTGAATAATTGCACATATATACTACTCCTGTTTTTTAGGTGTTCGTTGGAGTTTGGAGAAGGAGTGCAGTGTTATTGTGACATCCCATGTTTTGCTATCGTGCAGTATTCGAAAAACAAGTGCAGTGCTATTATGTTTGCCGCAGTAGATTATTGCTTGAATATGATGATCAGCCAGCCTATGCTCGTGAAGTTACTAAATTCTTGTTCAATTCTCCTGTGTATCATCGATTTCATATGAACGCACATATGCATTTGGTGCTGGGTCCACTCGTAAAATATTATTCTTTCTGTTTGCATCACCATTAGGAAATCTACCGCATTATTCTTGTGTGAAGAGTGGACTGCCACACCTGTTTGCGAAGCCCTTGGTGACATTGCTGATGTATCTGTGGCAGGTATGATTATCTCGTAGATTATCTTTTGCCTGACACTCTTCTTAGTCTATACTGCTGCTCTCAACTGACCTCATATATTTTCATCTCTCCCCACCATTGAAGTACTAGCTATTTGTTCTGGGGTCAAAGGATTATGTAATGGTGCAAGGTGAGATACTTGAAGGTCTGGTTGCCTGTATTGTCAGTCGTGAAAGTTTTGAGAAACCTCCCACAACCTTCATTAGATATCCTAACAGATTTTCTGATGCATTTGAACATTTTCTGAGATTGTTTGATGCTTCTGATCCGTGAAGTTGAAAACACTTTATATGCCTACTGATTCAGAAAGCTACCATTATATGCAGGCGACTCTGATTTAGGACCAAGTTTATGACAAATATATGCTGCTAATAGGTCAGATGAGAAGCAGGTATTATTTAATATTGTGAAGTGGTATCCTCCTCTCTGTCAAACTTTGTATTGGTTCTACCTTCTACCTTGCTGTAACTTCTACTTCTATATGACAGCAAATGAAAGCACTTCTTGAAAATGTTGGATCTTCAATGTGTTCGGACCACTGTGATTGGTTTGGAAACAGTAGTCTTGAGGCTCTGTCTCGAAATGCTGATACATTACCCGTCATCCATTTTCTGCAAGTGCGTCCAACGAACTATGAAATTAAGAAATTACAGGTTAGCTCATTTTATTGGTTCTTGTCCAACAATAGATTGTTCTTGACTGTAATGGACATACTTCCGTTTTAAATGCATGATAACTGTAATATCAGGAAGCCAATAGCTTGTTAGATAGTAATTCAGTTCTTCCTGTTTTGAACTGTTACAGGAGATGTTTCATCTGGTGAAGCAGAAAAATTTCCCTGCAGCTTTCAGATGTTACTGGAATAATCAAAAATTTGATTCTCTTTCAAATGATTACTTGTATTACAAGATGCTTATCCATGGGCACAGTGATTCTGCTTTTGGACATTATCAGCAAGAGATGAGGTAAATTTGCGAAATCATCCTTGTATTACAAGATGCTTATCCATGGACGTTTAAATTTTCACCCGTCTTTAAAAATATAATGCCTTCATTCAGACGTTATGATTTTTTTCTCTCGCTTTTGCCATTGTTTATTTCTCACCTACCTTCACCACTTATGATTAAATCCGCATACTAAATCTTCTCTCCTTCCCTAGACAATGACTTCATGGCTACCATGACCATTTTCATATACTATTAATGGCTTATTTATTTCCCATGTCTGAATAAGTTACGCTTTATAATATGAAATGGATAGAGTATCTCATTAGTATATGGAAATATCTCTTCTTTCTTCTTCTTTTTTTTAGATTTATTAACTCTAATGGATCCCCCATTTTTCTTTCTAGGAAAAATCAAGAGTTATGGCTACTATACAGAGGTAAGATGAACCTTTTATTACATAAAACTCTCTCACCTCTCATGACAATCAACTTTCAGTTCTTGCAATTAATACCTGCACTGATGTGCCTTTGACTGGCCTATGTTTCATGCTTAGGTTTCTTCGTTGAAGTAAACATGTTCAAGGGGAATAATAAGATGCCTGCTGAACTTTCTGAAGATGTCCACACTTCGCTGAAAAATATCGGTGGTGCTTTGGATTCAATTCGTCAGCTAAGGATGGTCTGGCTGATGAGAATTCAAATCTGATGGTTAAACTAAAATTCCTGACCTATAAGGTACTTTGCTATAGTTCTCTTCTTCATTTTGGACTTTGCTCGTTGGTACATTTTGAGATATGAATACTATGCTGGTTACCTTAGATTGGTTACTTTCATGTTGAATTTGGTGCACTTCTAAAATTAAGTTTTCAATGACACTAATATTCTTATGGTTGTGCATTCCAGTTATGTCCATCTGATCTCCCTCTGATGTTTCTCTGTGGACTTCCTTTCCTTAAGTACATATTTTATTCTTGCGCTTGGGAGAGGCCTACAACTGTATACGTTTAACTTTGCTGAATATGTATATTCTAAAAAAATTCATACGCTTGTCTCGGTAACTAAGAATTCAGCTCATCGGCGTTGTAGCGTGGAGTGGTTTCCTTCGCAGTTTAGGTTTGATCAGTTGCTGCACTACAGTCATATGCATCTCTTCTGTATTTTTAGATACATCATTCATATAGGAGCAAGCTGGAATTGTTACATTGAATAGTAGCATGCAGATTTAATAGGCCATGAGGATTAGAACTAATAGTGAGCCTTCAAGTTTTAAAAGGTAAATAAAAGTAATATGTTGACAAAGCGCCACCATGCTATGATATTTAACAATAATCTGTTGATTAAATATGCCATGCTCATTAGTAAAAACATTGAGCAAAGCAGTCCTATTATAAACTATTTGTAATTGCAATTCATATGTTGCCCTTTTTATATGGTTTTCTGGTCCATATTACATGTGCAGGTGCAGTTGAGTAATTTTGAGTCTAACAAACCTGGTCCAGCAACCGAAATTTCTGCAAATCAAAAGGAAGACCTAGAGAAAACACAACCAAAAATCCAGTTTCTGTACCAGTTTATTTAGCTCCTCCCATGATGAAGACGAGTCCCCGTGTGATCGCGGTGTCATTCAAACATTCCCAAAGAGTGCCAGATATCCCTGTATAGAGTAGATGGACATCTACTTTCGCTTGTTCGTTGATTCCTTGATTCTTCTAGATATGATTCCTGATGCTCTGCTGCTGGTGGATTTTGAATAGTAAGATCTCCAGTTTATGTCTAATATTTTTTTATAACTGAATTATGTTGATTGTTTCTTGTACACAACAATTGTTAGTACTACTTGTTATATACATACAAATAGATGAAGCCGGAGGTTCTTTTTCTGAATGATTATAAATCTGAGAGAATGACGTATTAGTTGTGCAGGTTTCTCACTGATTTGTGTCCTTGAGGAAGTCATTTTTTGCTTGTTTTTTACAATAACGAATTACACATTTCTTGCTTATGAACAGCTGATTTCATCTCTCCTTATTGCATGAACAATATATGTACTGGTAAAGCGGCGTCTCAACCACGAATGCTGACACCGACGTCCGCACACCCATGAGCCTCTTACCGTCGTGCCGCTTGGATCGGGGAGCATATGGGGCGACACATGCAGGTGATGACAACGGATGTTTCCTCTCCCGCCGGCTGCCTCCGATTGTGGCACATGGTACTGAAATCAACACCAATCACCTCACCATGCCCCTTCCCCGGTAAATACCCAAGATCCTCACCGCTCCACTCCATTGGATGCACATTCATGGCTTAGGCTTCCATGTTTTTCAGGGCTGCACTTTTTCCATGGTGGAGCAAGCACGCATGATGGAAGATGAGGAATACGAGTTTTTGCACGTGACATATTCGATGAAATGCAGTGCAGGTACTATGTTCTCGTGCGTTTGGTTCTCCATACTGTAGTCTGTTTGTACGAGCGCATTTGTAATGCTGCTCACTAACCTATATTGGAGTCATATTTATTTTATTTGTATGCTACCGGCAGTGAAGTAAGGTCCCGCTACATCATCAAACTGTTGCAGTGCTGGGGTGCGAAATTGGACCCAATAGTGACTACAACGATTTCTTCTCCAAAATAATTATCTAGATCACACTTCAGCCGCTCCAATCAACACCACCACATTCTGCATATTCATTCCAGTTAGAGGCCTCATTGAAAGTCTAAAAGGTACTCTCTTGTATTTAGTTGGGCTTCACTTTCATGTACCTTATAAGGTAGGTTTTTGTGTCATGGGAGCGTATTATATAGGATGAGAAAATCTAGACCGTGGTTTTCATAGGGAGCCAGTACTCTAGCTAATTGTTAAGGTAAATTGATCGCTTATTCTGCCTTGCAAAACTGACCATAGCTTCTTGTTGTAATCTGTCGATTGTACCATTATAGCTTCAGTAGTTGCCATCCAAAATAAAAAACATGATCAGTGTACACACGTCATTAGCTTTCTATTATAGCAAAATTTTGAATTGTGCCATTTATTTTTAGATGTCATAGTTTTCAGAGAGTCATTGCCCTGCTTCAGAGATGGTATTTCAAGCAACCGAAATATGGATTTTTGGTGAGCTGCACATGCTCTTGTTGAGTTGGTTCTTTGGCAGGTATGTCGCTT
The DNA here is from genome assembly GCA_011799875.1 of Thinopyrum elongatum. Classification (NCBI taxonomy): domain Eukaryota; kingdom Viridiplantae; phylum Streptophyta; class Magnoliopsida; order Poales; family Poaceae; genus Thinopyrum; species Thinopyrum elongatum. The sequence continues at coordinate 41,537,443 of CM022297.1, read as the reverse complement.
TTTATGGTTTTTTGTCAGATTTTGTTGTGATCGTCATTTAGAGGTGTACGGTTCATATCGGCAGCTAGCAAAGCAACTGATTTGTTATTTTCTTGTCATTTGTGGGGTGACTCTTATGACTCCATAAAAAGGGTAATCGTACATAGGTGTCTTTAGTCTTTATGTTCCATGTATGCAACTGATGGTCTGCATCTCCTATTGCCACGGGAAAAATAAATAAAAGGGTGGCTCCATTGTTGCTTTTGGTGTAAGTTATCCTCTGCATTTGAAAGTGCCTTCAAGACGGTGTTGGCTGCTAGGAAGGGCCTATATATGGAGAGTGTTTATCCAAGATAAGAGGGCATGATTTTGGTGAGGCTTAACTCGGCTCAAAATACAATTCTGGTTTGGTCTAGCGTCTAAGGAGAATTTGCATGTGCACATTTTGGTGATTCATTTTCCTTAATTGTTCTCCTTTGCTTATAATCCAGATATCTTCATGTTATGATAGGGGCAGCGGCATTGAAGGACTTTGTGTTTTTCACTATCTCCCTTTTACCAGCAAGACTTTGATGAATTATCACAGCTGTCTGATATTTTGGGATCGCTACTATAGGAGGAAACATTAGCCAGAAGGACCGATTGTTGTTCTCACAGCGGCGGGTCGTTATTCTTCAGCATCATATTACAAGTTCATGTTTGAAGGTTTAGCTACCTCGCCCCTTTTCAATAGAATTTGTTTTAGTAGAGGGTTATGGTTTAAGCGAATTGAGATTGCTTTTATTTGTACGAGCGACTTTCCAAACGTGTATATGGTTTAATGTCAATAGTGAAATTATTTTGGAGTTGGAAAGTCAGATTTGCTTATTTTTATTTGGTATAATTTATGTGTCAACTTGTCATCTGATGGAATTGCATAATTGACACGAAGAAGCTATTGTTTCAAACTTAAGAAACACCAAAAATTAAGCGTTGTCTAGCTTCATGCACTTGGAAAGTCAGTGGCAGCAAAGTCGAGGTGGTGATCAAGCTGTTCGATAGCATCAGTTGATCATTGGTGCTTGGTCTACTATCGGAAATCAACTTCTGAATTTTATCGCCTTCGATTTTCATTAGGGATAACATCGACTGTTGTCAAGCTTTATCTTTGTCGCGGTCTAAGACAAGAAGAAACAAACATTGGCACTACAATACATGCATCTTTAACTTCATCATTATTTACGAAAACAATAATTTAGTGCACCATCACCTCCTGCGATAGCGGAGAACCATTTTACATGTCAATCATACATAGAATAGGATATCATCCGTCGCGATATGTGATTGCCTTTTGAGAGAGAGAGACTATTGTCAAGCTTTATCTTTGTCGCGGTCTAAGACAAGAAGAAACAAACATTGGCACTACAATACATGCATCTTTAACTTCATCAAATTTAGTGCACTATCACCTCCTGCGATAGCTGAGAACCGTTTTACATGTCAATCATACATAGAACAGGATATCATCCGTCGCGGTACGTGATTGCCTTTTCAAAGAGACAGAAGAGGGAGAGGAAGGGCAAGAGAGAGAGAGAGACAGACAGGGAGAGAGGAAGAGAGGGAGGGGGAGAAAGGGAGAGAGAATTGTGGATTTATGGTTTATCAGGCGAGAGCTTTATTCTTACAAAGTACAATTACATGAGGAAGAGAGGGAGGGGGAGAAAGGGAGAGAGAATTGTGGATTTATGGTTTATCAGGCGAGAGCTTTATTCTTACAAATTACAATTACATGACTATCTCCCATTCTCTTATTGGAATTATTAGGGAGGTGGAGCCCCATTATCTTCTAATTGGAATTATTAGGGAGGGAAGTTGGAGATGATGGATCCGGGGAGATGCAGCAGCTGCTGGCAGGGGCACCGCTATTCACGTGTGTGTTTGTTGCCGCTTCTCACGTGTAGATGGGATGTATGATTTAGAGAGTATAGCATTATTATGGGACCTTCATTTCTTGTTCAAATATTTTTATTTATATGTTAGGATCATGATAGTTAATATAGAAAAATTGTAGAGTAGTTTTTTGTTATCTAGATGTTGTGTCGGGAAGGCAATAAATTAATAGGATTAATTATGTATGGACAAAGAAGATGATTGATGACAAGTTAAATCAACGGGAAAGAGCGGCTAGAGGGATGTGTGGTGTTTATAAGAATAGAGAGAAAAAAGATGTTTGTATTTGTGTTATGATTAAATATTCCATGCAACGTGCTCGTTTGTGGAGAGGAAAATGGGCATTGTTTACAAACTCATTTGTTGGCCCGTGGCAACGCACGGGCATTCTACTGGTTGTTCTCAATTGCCCTCTGTACAGTATTACCCCCAATGTGGAATGTGTGGCGACTGGCGACTAGGCAAAGAAATCAGACACAAGACCACCACATCCCTATAGCTACATCACCGAACAAAATCTGAGAATTTTTCAGGGGCGAAGGTTGCATTTGTTCAGGGGCAGATAAGCTTCAGATTGATAGACCGAGAAGTCAAGCAGAGTTAGGGTAAGGGCCAGCGTGCTCACCTCGATCTGAGACTGGCTGGTGCCAGAGGCGGGGGATTCAGCGGCCTGCCTCCGGACATTCACGCACGTGCAGCGGCGTCCCCTCGACCAGCGCCAGCGGCACCGGATCGCCGCCGCCGGCCACCAACTAGCCGTCGGCGAGCGGCGGTGTTCGTACCTCCCTGTTTTTATCGGCTCGAGCGGCGTCCGAGCCGAGCCGACCTTTCAGTCACGGCGTCTCAGCATGAGCTAGCCCAAGTACTGCAGCGCTGAAACAATAGGCCCACGACTGCTCGGCCTTTCGCCTCTTTCTGTTTTTGTTCATTTTTCTCTGGTTTTCTTCCCTTCTTTATCGGCTTTCACTGGGTTTTTTTATTTGACTTTCTTCGTTTTTATCTTGGTTTTCACTATTTTTTTTCCTGGTTTTCTTCTTTTCTTTAACGGTCATCACACGAGACGGTTCATGGCGCCAGCGGCGGCGCACGACGTTGATAAGTAAAGGGTGCGCCGGTTGGATGGTTGCTGCAGTGCGACTCGCGTTGGTGTGTAGTGGATGTGACTAGTTCCGCGTCGAGACATTGGCGCACACCTGAAGGCTGGTGGGTGATATAAGGTGAGACGACATTCCACGAATCTGCTACTGTCTTCTAGCTCTGACGTGGAGTACTTACAGATGCGACTATCGAACGTTCCGTCTTCAGGATGATTTTTGAAACACCACTTCATTTCCGAGGTGAAAACTCTTGTTCTTGCCTTTATTGGTCGGGCTTGGTAATGGTGAACTTGCGTCGTTACTTTGTTAAAAGTGTCGTCTACTTGTTGTTGTGTTGGTATTCAGTGATTGGTCTCAGCAATCAGGATGAAAATCCTTCCTCAAGGCGTCTACGGCTATACATGGAAATGATGGCTTGCATACGTTTTTTCCTTTTTGAAGGCGCTGCTGCAGAAGAAGTCGACTTAGTATAGTTGTTCATATATAAAAAAAATTAGACCAACGGGGGAGGAGCCCCGTGGCATTATTATTAAGAAGGAAGGTGTGAGACACCAAGTTTTAAATCTGCAAAATAAATTTCGCCCCACATGATTCAATCTTGGGTCTGCCAAGGCACACAGCCGTGCTCTTGCTACTGGGCCAGATGTCAATCCACTTTTTTTACATATATTGTAATGGTTTGGTTGTGGTTTACTTTGTTATGTACTCTGCATAATAATTAATAAGAATGTCTATGTGCAGAGGCCGGGATTTTGACCTTCTTTTCAAATAAAAAAATAAAAAATGTCGTCCAGGGATATAGCTAAAAATGAAAAAACAAAAAAAGAGGAAGATATCTTGATTTCTTTAGAGCTAACACCTCGCCTACATATACTACACATTCAAGTACACAGGCCTGAGGGCATCTCCAAAGCTGACCCGCAAATGTCTCCGGTATATGTTCGTTTTTATGTCCGGACGTGGTCCGCGGACGTGATGTTGGAGGAAGCCATCCAAAGTTGTTCATAAATTAATCTGGTTGGGAGGAGGGAGAGAGTGGAAGGGGACCATGCATGTGATGGGATTTGTTGTGTGGCGTTCATTTAGGATGAGAGAGAGAAGAGGGGACAATGCATGTGAAGAGAAAGAAAAGAGAGAAGGGCCACACAAAGGCTTTATATTGGTCAAGTGCATGTCCCGACTCCCGCAAAGCTCCCTCATCTCGGATTTGCCATAAAACACATGTCCAGACTACTTTGCGGATCGATGGGAGTCCTCATTAAATGACAAAAGTTGATACAAATGGTCCAGATGCCATAATCTAGACATATACCAAAACTTTGAGGGTCTCCTTTGAAGATGCCCTGGATGAACTATGTTGAATAATTACTTAATTGAACTAGATAATACCCCGCGCGTTGCTGCGGGGCATTTTAGCTTCTATGAAGATATTTGAATAAAATCATAGATAGGATGAATGAAAGGGAACACATGCAAACATTAGCTTCCACGAAATAAAATACATTAGGCTTCAAATATTTGCCAACACTTTAGGCTTACAGGAAATAAAACATTTATTATTTGTTTACTTGCATGGATTGTCCTTTGCAATCTTTGTTCACGAAAGGAACTGAAATAAAGAATAAAATTGGGGAAAAAATAACTAAAAATACTTGGAGAATGGAATTTCACTGGGACAATCGGAAGTAAACTTTAAACATGGATTATCTCCGATGTCCCATAAATATAGGGAAACAATCTGTGGTACTCAATAATTGGATGCCAATCTGATATAATATTTTTCTTGTTTGGACATTGTGCATGTCAAAATAAATCATAATCAGACCCTCCAAGTACCATTACAATATATGCTTCGCTGTTCTTATGTAGGAAAATATATATCACAGTTTGATAACAATCCAGAAGAACCATCAGTAAACATGCATCGTTAGATGGCGAGCAGTAAGAACATTCATTCATCTATGAACATAACTGTAGAAGGCATAGCAAAAACTAATCAACGAATCATAAGGATAAGCTCACCGTAAAAGAGCAAGATAGTTGAGTATGATTAGGATGGATCAATGGAGGAAAATAATTACCTGATACAAATCAGTTGCCAGGGGATTTGAAAGTTCAGCTGTAGCTTAGCAGAAACAATCGTGCATGAAGCAAAAATCAACAACAATTCATGCAAGGTTAATTTGTCAGATATAATCGGGGATTGACATAGTTACCTGCTCTCGAGCGAGGTCCTCGGCACTGCCGAAGGAAATAAAATAGACCCGGGAGCGCTGAAGCTTCGACCCATGAGCGCGTACACGACAACCTGGAGGCACATCATCATGAAGCGCTTCGCTGGTTCTCGGGAAACCTTTGGATCAACACCTCCTCATGATTCACCCTGTCCAAAACGGTTGTGGTGGAGGCATGGGGGCGGTACGATAGGTGTTGACGACGCGGCTTCATATTCTTCGCTCCATGACACTGATTCTCCGGCAGCAAAAGCTAACCTGGCTAAACCTCTCGAGCAGGGGTGCTAGTTATAGTAAAGACTATGGGGATGGTGCAGATCCGTTCCTTGCTGGAGAAGATGAAGATTAACTCCATCCGTTACTTAGTGGAGAAGATGAAAGAGGATTTGGCGTAGAATACCAAGAGAGAAAAAGCAATCTGTTCGGTGGAGAGTAATTGGGGTAGATGTGACACGTTTTCCTCTTGTCCCTGACGGCTGCAACCCTAGCCGCCCCCAGGAGAGGCCGATCTTCCAACGCCGTTCTCCGGTGGCTCCCCTCCGCCGGCGACCTCGGTCGTCGGTGGTGAGGGGGGTCGCCGGATCCACGCGTGTGGATCAATTTTACTCCCTCGTAGTTTAGGTTTTTAGGTTGTTCATCGTCTTTGCTTCGTCGGCGACGATGACGGTGCTGAATAAAGATTCTTCGGATCCTTCCCTGACGAGGCCATTGGTCTTATGGTTGGGGATGGATTTGGAAACCAGACTGTTCAAGCAAGGATGGCGTGGCGGCGGCGGCATCCTCGTGGTGGACCTGTGTCCTCGGGCTCCGCCGTTGCGACGGCGTTTGCTCCAGCGTCGGCGCGGAGCTTGAGAGGTAGTCCAGGAGCGGATGCAGATTGTGGTCTGCATCGACGACATCTGAAAGACGGAACATTTGCTGGGCTCGTGGTTCGTGGATGGCAGGTATGGTTTCCTCCTTCGGCGTCTTAGTCATGGTGGGGTGCCAGATCTGGAGTTCGATGGCGTGTCCGGGGTGTTGCCCCGGTCTGATTCGTTCAACGGCAAGGGCTTCACTTTTGGTGAGCCATCTTGGAGGTCCGCAAACCTGCATATCAGCGATGGAGCCGCGTTGAGCTCGGGTGAGGTGGTGATTCGTCATTCTTTTCTTCGGTGGCTGCTGTGGTGGTGTCGGAGGCAGATGACGGGCGTTGGTGTCAAGCTCAGAGATGTTCTGCTATCTTTTCAGTTTTGTCATGTCGGTCTTTACGTGACTTGTACTTTGTTCTTTATGATATGAACGAGACACGTGTTACTATGAAAAAAAAGAGTAATTGGGGTAGACGGAGAGACTCGCAACTACGTTTTGTTTTCCCATGGGCTTCTAGTTTGTTCCACCAAAATAAAGTATCCGAGCAAAAATTGAGTTGCAATGGGAAACCAGCTACGTACGGGTCCGAGCAAAAATTGATGTCTATGAGCCCCTAGTTCGCGGTTTTAATCTGAAGAGATCTAAAGATGAAAATGTGGGCACGTGGTTTGATTTCTACTATGAGAAAGTCCCCCACTTCTGCTTTGAATGTGGGCGACTAGTGCACAGGGATGGAGTTTGCGAGCCTCCTGTTGACTCTACGTTGCAGTGGGGAGGGTGGCTGCGTGCATCTCCGGGAAGAAATACGAGCAAAGAGGGACCATTGGGAGGTGTAGCCAGCAGCAGCAATAGCAGGAATAGCTCACAAAACGATGGCACTAGACAAAGGCACCGGGCTGACCATGTTCGTGTTAGGGATATTCCAACCAAGAGGAATCTAAACACTGAATTCTCTCAATCAGCTGAAAACCGCACTGGCGGGCAGAGTAAGCCGAGAGATGGAGAGGTGAATAGCCCCAGACGCGATAAAATGAAGGGTGGTGCTGGACGCGAGCATGATCTGAGGGAGAGTTTGGAGATGAGGAGGGAGCAGAGCTTGAGGGACAAGCTGATTGATAAAAATTTAGAGAGGGAGAGGGTCTATGCCCGTGATGTCACCTGGGAAATGAAAGGGAAAGACTCGGTCGACGTCCCACATGGGGGACGTCATGCAGGTGCATATGAGAGGGCAGAGCAGCATGCGAGGGCTGGTGTGTATGGACAGCATGAAAGGAGGAGGGGCTACTACGTGAGGAAACCCAGACAAAGCTCGGCATATGATCACCGGGAGGGGCAGCGAGACAGAGATGTTTATGAAAGCAGAAAGCGTAGGCCGAGGCAAATGTGGGTGGCTAAGGGAGAATCTGACAGGCCAGCGGGACATGATGCCTTCATTCGCGATACGCGGCGTAAAACGTCGACAGTGTTTGACCGCATCTCAGATAACATGGATAGATCGGCGGACCCCGAGGACTGGGGCCGCCGGGAGCGATGAATGTTTTAGCTTGGAACTGTCGAGGACTGGGGTTGGACTCGACAATGGACGAACTTAGAGACCTGATCAGGTCCCACAACCCAGTGGTGGTCTTCTTAAGTGAAACAAAGAAAAAAGCGAGGGCAATGGAGAAACTTAAATGGAGCTTGGGATTTAGATGCGGAGTGGCTGTGGATTGTCAAGGACAAAGTGGAGGACTAGCTTTGTGGTGGAGAGAGCATCTACAAGTAACTGTGAGGCCATGGTGTCAATACTTTGTGGATGCGGAAGTGGTCTGGGAAGGAAAAACCTGTAGAATCACTGGATTCTACTGTGAACCTGATGTGGAGCATAGGAAAAAATCGTGGGATGCAATCCGGTACCTGCGAAGGCAGGATGCGCTACCATGGTTGTGTGTCGGGGATTTCAACGAAGCGCTGTTACAAACTGAGCAGAAGGGTGGTAACCAAAGAAGCTTTCTGCAGATGGAAGGTTTTCGTGATTGCCTGGCCGACTGCGGCCTCGCAGATTTGGGTTTTTCAGGTTATCCCTACACGTGGGATAACAAAAGACAAGGGGATGAAAATATTCAGGTTCGTCTTGACCGTGGCACTTGCAATGACGAATTCCTAGCATTATTCCCGCACACACGTCCAACACATAATTACCGAGGAGTCTGATCATGTTGCCCTGGTGGTACATATTCTGGAGACGGCTCCAGAACTGGGACACCGTGGAGCACGGCAATTCAAGTATGAAGAGGCATGGACAAGGCATGAGAGTTATGATTCCATGGTAGCTGAGAAGTGGGCGGAAGCTGACTCAGGAGAAGTAGGGATCTCAGCAACATGTGGCAAGCTGGGAAAACTTACGGCAAGTATGCAAGAATGGGGACGTGTTGTGTTTGGCTTGATTCGCAATCAAATAAAGCAGTTGAAGGTACAGCTAAATGATGCAAAGTTCAGGGCTCTGCGGACTGGTTACACTACGGAGGTGAGGGACATAGAAGAACAACTACGGGAGGTCTACGCCCGTGAGGAGGTGATGCAACGACAAAGGTCGAGAGTCGACTGGCTAGAGGCGGGGGACATGAATACAAAGTACTTCCAAGGAAGAGCCTCACATAGAAAGAGGAAAAACACGGTGCGGGCGATGATACGTGAGGATGGATCGAAGTGCATGGTAGATGAGGAGATGCGCGAGATGGCGGCTAAGTTTTATGAAAATTTGTTCACCTCAGAGGGGTCGATAGGGGCGCAAGGACTGCTTGACAATATACCAGCCATTGTTACAGAGGACATGAACCAGAAACTGGTGGCGCCTGTTACAGATGATGAGATAGAGAGAGCTTTGTTCCAGATGGGGTCAACGAAGGCGCCCGGTCCCGATGGTCTCACTGCATTATTTTACCAGCGACACTGGTCGCTTGTAAAAACGGATGTCTGCCGGGTAGTCCGAGAGTTTCTTGCAGGACGGGCGGCACCAGATGCTTTTAATGCAACTGTGATAGTAATGATACCAAAAATTAACTCACCGGAGTTACTTTCGCAATTCCGCCCAATTAGTCTTTGTAATGTTTTATACAAAATTGCGGCGAAGGTGTTGGCGAATAGACTGAAGATCATTCTGCCGATTCTTATATCTGAGGAACAAAGTGCTTTTGTGCCAGGTCGCTTAATCAAGGATAATGTATTTGTGCCTTATGAGTGTGTGCATGCAATCAGGAAAAGGAAAAGGAAGAGGCCCTTATGTGCGGTAAAGTTGGATATGATGAAGGCGTACGATAGGGTGGAGTGGATTTTTCTTGAGCAGATGTTGGGCCAGTTTGGTTTTGACCCGGCGTGGATCTCTATGGTCATGAGGTGTGTGACGTCGACAAATTTTATGGTGAAGCTAAATGGGGGGCTGTCTAGAATGTTTACTCCCTCTCGAGGTCTACGGCAAGGAGACCCTCTGTCCCCTTATCTCTTCCTTTTCTGCGTGGAGGGTTTTTCTGCATTATTGAAGAAAGCTCAAGATGATAAACATATAAAAGGTGTGTCATTTGAAGGCACTGGCCCACAGGTGACTCATCTTCTGTTTGCAGATGATAGTATTGTGTTTCTTCAGGGCTCTGTTGATAATTTCCAGGTGCTGAAGGATATCTTGGGTAGATATGAGGATGCGTCAGGGCAAAAGGTCAACCTTCATAAATCCTCAATTTTCTTTGGTAAGGGATGCCAACGGGAGTTGAAGGACTCTCTCAAACAGACTATAGGAATTGAATCGGAGGCGTTGCGTGAGAGGTACTTGGGACTCCCGACAGTGGTTGGAAGGGCAAAAGATGGAACGTTCAAATATGTGACAGAGAGCTCAAAGAAAAAAGTAACAGGATGGAAAGGGCAAGGGCTGTCAAAAAAAGCACGAGAAGTTCTTGTAAAATCTGGGCTGCAAGCTACTCCAACATTTACCATGAGCTGTTTTCACATCACAAAGAAGATGTGCCTGAACTTGACATCTATTTCCTCAAAATTCTGGTGGGGGGCTATTAATGGTGAGCGTAAAGTGCATTGGATTGCCTGGGATAAAATGTGTGCAGCGAAGCGTGAGGGTGGCATGGGGTTCAGAGATCCCGAGGAGTTCAACCAAGCATTATTGGCTAAACAAGCATGGCGGATTCTGAGAGTTCCCTCCTCGCCATGTGCGCGTGTCCTAAAAGCAAGATATTACAGCGAGGGAGGGATCATGAATGCAACATGTCCAGATGGCGGCTCCTACACCTTTCGGAGTATTCTCCATGGCAGGGATCTTCTTAGGGCCAGCTTGGTGTGGCGAGTTGGAGACGGCTCCAACATAAACATACACCATGATCAATGGATACCGAGGAGCGGCAGCTTGACACCACTGGGTGCCGAGTATGTCCCAGGGGTCACAAAGGTATGTCACTTGCTTGACAGCTCGGGTACAAGGTGGAATGAGCAAGTGGTGGACTCGATGTTCTCACATGATGATGCGTCGGATATAAAACAGATTACCATCGGGGGTCCCGGTACTGATGATTACCTAGCTTGGAATTTCACCAAAGATGGGTACTTCAAGGTGAGGTCGGCGTATCAGTTGCGAGTGGCGATGAATCGTGCGAGGACGGGCAGGCAGGAGTCATCTTCATCGGTGAATCAACATAAATGTTGGATGGCAATGTGGGATACCTCAGCCCCGGGCAAAGCAAAGATCCATATGTGGAGATTGCTTCGAAATGGGCTAGCTGTCGGACATGAGCTACAGAGAAGAAGCATCAAAGCGGGAGTGTTTTGTACTGCCTGTGGGCGCGACGAGACGATCTATCACAGATTTTGGGGATGCCCTCATTCAGTACTCTTTTGGAAGAAACTGCAGTCGGAAAAGGGAATTTCGGTGGCGATCCCACCGTGTCAGTTTGATTCCCAGGGTGCAGTTGCTAGATGGCTCCTGGACTGGTTTGCGCAGGCGGGAGAGGAGGAGCTAGCGGTGATGATACAGTCAGTCTATGCACTATGGCTTGCTCGAAATGAGGCGAGGGATGGCAAACGGATTGAGGATCCGCATGGAATAATGAACCGGGTGGTAAGGCTTGTGGAAGAATGGAAAATGGCACATGACAAACCCGCTACCCCAAGCCAGCCAGGTATGCGAGTGAGGTGGGAGACGCCGGAGGAGGGTTGGATTAAGGCCAACACTGATGGTGCTTTCTCCCAAGTTCGTGGAAAGGGAGGTGCGGGTGTTGTGTTGAGAGATCACAATGGGGCTTTCATAGCCGCAGCTTGCCAGTTTTTTGACCATGCGTCGTGCCCCGAGAAGATGGAGTCTCTAGCATGCCGACGAGCTATCTTCCTTGCTATGGAGGCTAATGTGCAGAAGCTACATGTTGAACTTGATAACATGGGAGTTGTGGCGGCGATAAATAGAAAGGATATAGATCTCTCTATCTTGGGGCCGTGCATTCAGGATATCAAGCAGTTGCTTAGTCAGTTCATGCAAGTAAAGGTCACGTGGGCGAAGCGAGAAGCCAATGGCGCCGCTGACAAGTTAGCTAAAGTAGGATTAGGTGATGAAATTTGTAATGTGTGGTGGACTGTGCCACCGGATTGTATTCTTCAGACCATCTCGGACGAGATTCCTAGCTACATTTGAATAATAATAAAGCGACATTGATCCTCAAAAAAAAAACCAAAATAAAGTGTCCAGCTATATACCCATGGGCTCAAACGTCCAAATAGGTAGTTATAGAGCCCACTACTTGGCCCTGACAGTCTAAGCCTAGATAAAAAATATCAGAAGCGGCTTCCGTATAGGCCATACGGAATGCAGTGAGACGCAACCTGACTTTTGACGCATGGGAGGAAAAAAGGAAGACGTGAAAGCAATTGATTTTGTTTCCTTAGGTGGCATGTGTGGGGCATGGGTGATGAGGTGGATAGGCTGCATGTCAAGAGATTTAGATAGTGGGGATAAACTATTTAGATATTATACATAACTGAAAAGGCAAAAGGTGAACACAGACTAAACTATACATACGTACACTTGATCATCAAATGAATGGAGTAAGTGTAATTATTTTCATATTTGGCACTCAAGTGGTGCCATTTGTCAAAACAACATATATGGTTTTGGTCAAAAATCGCTATCGGCAAGCTTATACGAAAGAAATATTAGTGGTGTCATTAGAAGCATGGCTTGCGGCAGGGGCAGAGTGATAGAATTAGGGAGCGGCTAGTGGTCAGGTGACTGATTTTAAAACATGGGTCAGTCACTTTTTTCTTTTTGCAACGTTGCGTGCTGTGTTGTTCCTCTCGAGTCCTTTTCCTCCAACACACGCAGCAGCTATAGGCTCATAGGTTGGCCGTTGGCAGGGCTTTTGCACTGTATGGGGCTTGGTGAAAGCTCTGTACTTAATCCTCCCACAACACAACATCAATACTTCTATCTTATCTTAGTGCCAATGATCAATCCCGCGTACATAGTCACACTCTTATTCCTAAATTAAACAAATAAAAAATTAAAAAGAATAATAATAATAATAATAATATGCACCTATGTGTAACATAATACAACATAAAACTTCTACTTTCTCTAGCATTTTCATCCCCTATACTAATATACTAAAGTAAAACTTAAAGCAAAAACAAAATAATGATGTTTCCTAAGAAAACATGAGTTAGTGGCATTGTTATTACCCTTTAAGAAAAAAATTAAAAAAATGACAAAATTTACACATAATTTAAACAAAAATTGCGCTTTCCCATAATATGAAGATAATCATATAATGGTGTGATTTTCGTAAAAAGGAAGTTTCCTAAGAACGAATGAATAAGCGACATTGCTATTACCCTTAAACAAGAAAGAAATAGAATATAAACTAAAAATATCAAAATAATGAAGTTTTCTAAGAATGAATGAATTAGTCCAATTCATATAAACCTTTAAGAAAATAATGATAAAATTTGCACATAATTTACACATAAATTGCACTTTTCAATAATATGCAAAAATGAGTATATAATAGTGGATTTTACATAAAAATAGAAGTTTCCTAAGAACGAATGATTAGTAGCATACATATTACCATTAAAGTGGAGAAACTGAACAAAAAACAAAAACAAAATCAGAAGTTTTCTAAGGAAGAATGAGTTAGTGCATGGTATTACCTTTAAGAAAAACAAAAGGAAATGAAAACTAAAACAAAATCAAAATAATGAGTTTTCTAGGAAAGAATGAATTAGTTGCTTTGGTATTATCCTTTAAGAAGAAAGAAAATAAAATCAAACTAAAACAAAATCAAAAGAATGAGCTTTTCTAAAAAAGAAGGAATTGATGACATTGATATTACCCGTTAAGAAAAAGAAATTGATAAAATATCTAAACAAATAATGATAAAATTTGCACACAACACACAAAAATTGCGCTTTTTTAAAATACGCAAGAATAAACATATAGCACTGAAAGTTTCACAAAAAAGAATTCTAAGAAGTAACGAATCAATGGCACCGATATTACCCTTAATGGAGAAAGAAAATGAAATAAGAACTATATCAAAATTAAAATAATAAATTTGTATAATAAAAATGAATTAGTGGTATTGGTATTCCTCTTGAAGACAACGAAAAAGTTAAAAAAAAACTTGCACACAACTTTGCACTAAAATTCACTTTTTATAGTACACAAACAACAATCATATGATAGTGTAATTTTCGCACATATTATATAGTATTTGTATGTATACATTTACACTCACTCACCCAACACCCAAAAATACCTACAAATGAAAAGGAAAAAATCCAACTAATAAAGAATAACAAAGAACAACAGGAGAAACACATAAAAACAGATTTCTACTAAAGAAAAACAAAAAGGCAGAGGAGAGGGCTGGGCGGCATAAGTGGGCTTCAGCTCAGTAGCAAGTTGACTGACCCAAATATGTGGTAATCAGTAAAAAAAACAAAATCTAAGCCAGCTCATAGTACAGTACACATCTCAAAGCAAAAAATCAATGGCCAAAAAAATCGACTGACCCAAAACTAATTTTCAAGCGACTTACGTATAGCTAATGTGTAATCGCCACATGGTTGTCCCCACAAAAATAAATCACCACATGGTTACATGAAATTACAAGAGAAAAAACAAAGAAAATGTCGGTTAGGTATGTGTGGCCGACCAAAAATGACGAACAACCGGGTCTCGACAAAGTCCAAATTGTTGGTACTCATGGATAACTAAATTTGTGATTGCATGAATCGGTGCATACGTGGTTTAATTTTCCAGCTTTTATACATGTGCGGACGCGCACATAGGTACTGACTCTTGCAATGGTATACGTCATATTGAATATGGATACACCTAGCAAAAATTGTTTTTGGAGGCCGAGCTTCATGAAGACCTCTATTTGCAATTATTAAAATTCAACAAAATTCATATTTCTACGTTTCAAAAAATTATGAGAAAAAATACACATATACTTGGAGGCATAATATACATGTGTGTAAATTTTCAGAACGGAATAGGTTGAAATGAGGGTTGTGCAAAAAAAATAAATTTGAGGCTTTTTAGCACATGATGCTATTCATCCTTAAAGTCAATGAATTTTTCTTTTTTTGCACATATCGCATTTCAAGGTATTTCACCTTAAATTTTACACACATTCATTCTTGTATACTTGCATATTTTTTTCAGATTCTTTTGAAACCGGAAAGTTTGAATTTTAAATTTAAAAAATAATTGGGCTCCATGGAGCCCGGTCACCAAAACGCTCCAGTCACCTAGGGAGTATAATCCTCATCCTTGTACAATTATATGAAATGTTGGAGTACTATTTTCAACGAATAATTCTCATCTATTTCGAGGCACCTAATTCAGTTTTATATGTACTTCCCGATTTTGTCCAATATTTAGATTACTTTTGTCAAAAATGGGCGGTCGTGTTGTTTCGGCGCCATCAACGATCTACTACTAGTACTTGAAAAGGACTTTTTTTTCCTTTCCACTGAAGAACATAAAAACTCTCTCCTTTCCCTTGGACAAAGAAATGCATAGTGTATCAATCGTTGTCACTCATATTGCCACCAACAAACAACAAATTAACGAACAATAACGTGGTTTGTTAGGAGAGAGGAATAAATATCCAGTACATGTCAACAACTCATCCAAGACGAATTATCATGTGTTTTCTAAGTTTCGAAACATGAGAATTGGCAAATAAGTCGAGTTTGTATCCTCCAAACCACGAGTCGAGAAGACGACAGGATGTGGCACTCATCAACGAGGCGGTCCGGCCCTTTATAAAATCTACTAAGTTGGGGCACCTTCATCATGTACGAATCTACAGCATGGCCTCACCACCCCATCTCAACAAACACCTCAAACCATTGTTCCAGCTCGTCGTAAACAATTTCCGTGTATTCGTGGCTGCACCGGTGACAACCATCGTGGTCCTCCGTAAAGCCGCACAGCTCGGACCAGAGGAGATCCTCTACCGGCTCCATGGTTTAGGGCAGGTCCACGTTCTGCTGGCCATCTTCCTCCCGCTCGCCTTGGTCACCCTCTACCTCATGAGTCGCCCTCGTAGCGTGTACCTCGTCGACTATGCTTGCTGCCGGCCAAAATCCAATTGCCGTGTCTCCATAGGCTCCTCCGTCGAGAATGTTCGCTTCTCGCCTTACCTCGATGATGGAGGTGTCGACTTCATGACGCGCATGCTCAAGCGCTCGGGCCTCGGTGACCAGACCTACCTCCATCCTTCATTCCACTATATCCCCCCGCGATGCTGTTTAAGTGATGGTCGTGACGAGGCCGAGCAGGTCATCTTTGCTGCCGTCGATGACTTGTTCGCCAAGACAGGCATAAGTCCTGGAGCTATCGACATACTCGTCACCAACTGCAGTGGCTTCAACCCGACCCCAAGCTTGGCTGACATCATCGTGAACAAGTACAAACTCAGAGCCGACATCCGAAGCGTGCACATATCCGGGATGGGGTGCAGCGCAGGGGTGGTTTCCCTAGAGGTCACGAGAAACCTCCTGCAGGCAGCACCGAAGGGCGCCAGCGCCCTGATGGTGTCCACGGAGGGCACCTCTATCATCAACTATATCGGAAAGAACCGAGGGATGCTGCTGCCGCACGCCCTGTTCCGCATGGGTGCGGCCGCGGTGCTGCTGTCGACATCTAAGTCCATGGCCCGCTTCCGACTCACGCACATTGTGCGAACGCTCACCGCCGCACAAGACAGAGCTTACCTGTGCATTTCCATGAAAGAGGACAACGAGGGAGAAACAGGAGTATACCTGTCCAAGGACCTTGTGTCAGTCGCTGGCGAAGCTCTCAAGGCCAACATCACGGCAATAGGGTCCCTCGTCCTCCCACCCTCGGAGAAGCTGCTCTTTGCGATCTCATTCATTGCACGGAAGGTGCTGAGCAACAAGATCAAGCTATATGTCCCTGATTTCCGAACGGCCTTCCAGCACTTTTGCATTCATTCCGGTGGTCGGGCAGTGATCGATGCGGTGCAAAATAGCTTAAGCTTATCAGACAGGGATGTCGAGGCATCACGGATGACGCTTCACCGGTTCGGGAACACGTCCAGCAGTTCATTGTGGTACGAACTTGCATACGTCGAGGCCAAGAGACGGATGCGGAAGGGCGACCGGGTGTGGATGATTGGGTTCGGTTCTGGGTTCAAGTGCAACAGCGCCGTGTGGCAGTGCATCAGGCCGGCCAACAACACCACTGTTGGCACGCCATGGGCTGATTCTATTCATCTGTATCCTCTCAACAACAACTCGGAGGAAGTGGGCTAAAAACTTCCTGCACGGACAAGTACAATTAAATTCATACCATAGTATTGATTTGTCTGTTTATCTATGCTTTATTTATAGCACGCTGAGACAAAGAAAATATATGTAATGGTGTTGGAGTAAAAATAGGAAACTAGCTGTGTTTGATAGCAAAGGGTGAAATAAACCGAAGTATCCAAAACTGCAGTAATTTTGGCAGTAGGTATGAGATACCATGGTTTTACTAAAACACAGTATTTTAGAGTATTCACAATACATAGAATCTGTTTGGTTGTTGCCACACAATGCTGTAAATTTTGCTGCCTAGCCATTGCGTTCAAACACTCCAGCAGCTACCTAGTCGTTGCGTTAGCAGTGCAAGCATGCGCAGCTAGCCGGCCGTTTGAATTCTGTTGCGTTTTTGTAGCTAGCTAGCTGGCCATCCCTTACCATCTTGCGTTCATAACAGCCCAAGCTGATGAGCGGCTAGCTTGTATACAAAAAGAGATCTCATACAGAAAAGACCACCCACAGCACCGCGTCGCCTGTGACTCACCTGGTGGCGAAGCTACCCATAGAAGGATGGCAATTTTTTTTAAATAATACATTTTTTTTAATAAATTTGAGAAATAATATACTATTTTTATAATTTTCAAAAATAGAACACCGTCGGCCCCGCCTAAGCCGATAGGATCCAGTCGGCTTAGGCTAAGCCGATTATGATGCTGTCGGCGTAGACGAAGCCGACTAGATTCCAATCGGCTTAGAGGAGGCCGATAGGTCCCAGTCGTCCACGCGGCAACCGATTAGAGGCTGGACCACGTCACTCAGCCTGGGGGTGGGTCCTGTCGGCCAGGCCTAGGCCGATAGGCCAGTCGGCCCAGCCAAAGCCGAAAGGTGGCTGCCAACCCATCGGCCCTGCCTCCTTTCTCCCTTGTTGCTCCTTGTTCCTATCTTCTTCTCTTCCTCCTCGTTCTGTCTTCTCTCTCCAAACCGAACCACCTCGAATTAATACTCCATTTTGAGCCATTTATTTGTCCGATTTCCACCGTAGTTGCATTCAGGATGGTTGGGGGAGGCTAGGGAAACCTCGATCTCGCGATGGGATAGCTCGTACCGGTCGTGTTGATGGTTGCTGTGGAGGTGGTTGTGGTGCTCCGGTGACCCTCATTGGCTGCATGGTGGTGGTGGTGGTGGTGGAGTGGCTGCTGGTGGTGGTGGTGCTCCGGTGGGTGAAGGCCGCCGGACGGAGTTACTTCGCACGCTTCAAGGGTATGAATGATTTTTGTGTTATAGTTATAGTTGCATATGTGTTAGAATATTTTTAGATACGAAACATTAGAGCGTGTCATCATTTAGTCGGTCCGGTAATATTTGGTAATGTATTTAAGTGTGCGTATATTTTTAGTTTGTTCGTCAGTATTCGATAACATATATAAATGTCAGATATATTTGTGTGCGAATTTTGTTAGTTGGTCATGTAATTTTCGTAGCTAGTTCAAATATTAAGGTGTCGATTTTTTTGTTCGTTAGCACTCGGTAATATATATAAATGTCAATTATATTTGTGTGCGAATTTTATTAGTTGGTCCGGTAATTTTCTTAGCTAGTTCAATTTTTTTATTGTGTTTGTTAGTTCGAATATATCGATATGATGTCATGTTGTTGTTTAATAATTGTCCATGTTGAATAATTTCTTAGGTGAGCAGACATGTCTGATGTAGTGAAGTTCGTTTTTTACTACGGTTCTGGTACTGTCGAAACAAATGAGATGGGAGTTGATCTGAGTGATTTTCAGTACACAGAGGTGCCACTTACTGCCCCTCAAACATGGTCCGTTAGTCAGTTGAAAGAATGGTTGACAGGATGCTTAGGGCTTAATACTGAAACTTACACCGTCGGTGTTCATGCATTGTGGTCCCAGTCAAGTTCAAACATTCACTTTTCTTTGAGGCCAATCGAGCGGGACTCTCAGTGGGTGCGCTGGTTACAAGGTTGCGAAAACAGGGGATGCAATCCTGTTGCCTTAGTGCTTACCGTCCTGAAGGAGGTTAGTGCACCTGAAGGTGATGGTGGTTATGACCCTGGCCAGAGCAGTGATGGCATACATTTATCTATGTCAAATTTTGCATCAAATGATGGATATGATGTAGGAGATATGCCCTAGAGGCAATAATAAATGTTATTGATTATCTCCCTGTTCATAATTAGGTTTATGTTCCATGCTATAACTGCTATGGTTTTCGAGTCTACAAATAAAACGAGGCTTGGAGGAAGACTCATATGCACGTGTGGGATAATAAACGATAAAATGTATTCCTAGTCAAGCCTCTATGACTGGCTCAAGTGTTGCATGATGGTTCTGTTTTCCTGATCATGGGCATGTCTATGCCAGCAACTTTGAGGGCACAATGTTAGAAGAACATTTGTGTTGAATCGACCCGATTGATGTTATGCTATGGGTTACATTCGTCACAAGTTAATGGTTAATAACACAGAGATAGTTAACGTTTGCATGATTCCTTAGACCATGAGAGTATCGAGTTTCTTCATGCTTGCTTCATGAACTTTGGGGTTTGTTAAACGTCATCCGTAAATGGGTGGCTATTACGGCGGCTTACGGGTTCATGGAAAAGTATGTCAAGTAACTTGATAGCTCGAGATTGGGATTTGCTCCTCCGACGATGGAGAGATATCTCTGGGCCCTCTTGGTGTTACGGTATCCATCATCATTTGGCCAGACATTTTGTGATTTGATCACGGGGATGCCGGAGCACGGTAACGAGAAAAGAGAACAATACCGGTAACGAGGTAACTAGCATAGTGGACAAGTTGTTGATCCACGGAAATGCCAACATATCTCACCTCGGGTATTTGTAACATATCGTGAAGCAACAGGAATAGCACACGGCAACTGGAGGTTCACTCGAATATTCATTCGTGTGGGTATAGGGGTCAATATGGGTGTCCACGGCTCCGATGTTGATCATTGATCGGAAGGGGTTCCGTGTCATGTCTATACTTCACCGAACCTATAGGGTCACACGCTTAAGGGTCATCTATCTGCAGAATACTAGACAGGGAGTCTGAGAGAAAATCACTGAAAAAGTTTCAAACAGCGAAAAAGTTTCGGACAGCGAAAAAGTTCCGCAGAGAGAGGTCACAGGATGAGTTCCGGTGAAACTGAAAAGTTGTTTCAGAGGATACCATAAAGTCAAAATGGTTTCGGCACATGCCCGATAATTCTTGGAGGGAACATAATCATTCTGGAAACTTTTGGGAATTTTCTGGAAGAAAAACCGGAAATGTTCCGGAGCTGCCGGAACCACTTCAGATGCTTTTCGCAGATGAAAATCACTAATCTGGAATTGTTCCAGAACGCGTTGAAAATTATTTTAGTGGGTACTAGAAATGTTCTAAGCCCACATAAATATTTTCAGTTCGAACGGACGCTGAAAAATGTCGTCATGAATAGTGAAAGTGCTTTTTGGGTTACTTTTTGGAAAACCATTATTTTGGGCTTTGTCCCAAGATATTTTTTGGGGGTGACATGGATGGATGAGGCTCCCTTGGGGGGGCCCCTCCTAGGTGTGGCCGGCCACATGGGGACTCCTCCTTGGAGCCCCCTCTTGTGCCTTGGTTTCACATTTGGGTCCTTGTGGAAGGACTTCATTCATGTGCTTTTTGGGTTTTATTGTAAAACCACCCTACCCCTTGGGATTTCCTATAAATAGAGATGGAGGGGAAGCCCTCCACACTCATCCCTTGCTCTCATACTCATGCCATGCAATGATCTGGCTTCTCTCTTCCTCCCACGAAAAGAGTTTCGTAGAGCCGAAAGGCTGTCTGGGTTCCGGTGGGAACTAGTTCTGGACGGCGAAGCCCTGCCGGATAGATGACACCGTATGTGTGCAACTTTGTAGAGAGGTCGTAGTTTTGATCTTAGTGCCCGAGGGGCTGTTCGAGAGTGCCTCCCGAA
This sequence comes from Thinopyrum elongatum, assembly GCA_011799875.1. Classification (NCBI taxonomy): domain Eukaryota; kingdom Viridiplantae; phylum Streptophyta; class Magnoliopsida; order Poales; family Poaceae; genus Thinopyrum; species Thinopyrum elongatum. The sequence continues at coordinate 41,516,582 of CM022297.1, read as the reverse complement.
GGGCTGTTCAAGTGATGGTCCGAGTTCTGTGGGTCCCCCCGAAGGGCTGTCCGCGACACCATCCGGGGACTGTTCGACCGCCTCCCGGAGGGCTGTCCGAGGGGAAGATGAGGGAGTACATCCTCGCGGTTGGGAGGTTGTAAATCCTAGCTGCGGGGATCTGCACCGCCGATCGTCATCGACTCTACTTCCGCTGCGCTACGAGTCGGTAACGAAAATGATCAAACCTTGTATGCAGTCTCCATAGTGGTCCTGGGTTGGTGCGTAGGTCGGGAATTTTTTGTTTTCTGCTGCGTTACCCTACAGTGGCATCATGAGCCGTGCTATGCGTAGATGCTGTTGCGATCTAGAATACATGGAGATGTATGGGTGTTGCACAATATAATTAGGGAGTAGATGAGTTCTATTACTGAAAATTATTTGTGCGGGTAGCAGATGAAATCTGTTACCCAATGTTCTTGTTACTTCCCTAGAATTTGCATATTTCTGATCTTGATAATAGCTTGGTGGAGTTTCAATGTTCTGGCAATCCGCGATCCTGATTGATCAACGAAGTGCTAACAGTTCATTGAATTCCACCGTAGTTAAAAAGAAAGATGAAATTTCGCAAATGAAAGGGCAACGCAGATATGATCTGCACGGGGGTCATGCGTATGACGAAGTTCAGTATGGGGCTCGAGATTTTATTATCTCGTGTTTCATACACCCCGCGATGTTAATCTAGCGACTTGGATTATCATACTTGATGATGGACGTTGGTAGCTTCGGTTTGTTTCGAAACCTTAGAAGCCACGAAAAACAAGTTTTTGCATGAACCGATTAGAGAGGTCTAACTTGGTTTTGCAGGAGGGTTTGCATGTGCATGCGATGTGGTATAGCAGTGCTCATAATAATTTGATTATGTATGAGATGTCTATAGGATGTAAATTGATTAACATGACCTGCGTGTCATGATTTGGCATGATGGCTGGAGCCATATGATTGCACTTTAATGACCTGCGTGTCAACCTTAAGTATTGCATTTATTTTATCTGCTATGGAGATAGCAATATTATCTAGTGTATCGACAAGGTGGTGGCAATCTTCGCGAAGGTGAACACCAACGCGAATGCTGAAGACGAAGAAATACAAGACTTCTCCGTCAGAAAGGGCTATACCATATCATGCTATTATGAATTGCCTGAGATGTTTATCCCTTATGATGCACCCTTCTTGATTGCGCGGTAGTCGCTTTTTATTAGGGTGATCTCACACAAAATTATCAAGAAGTTAGTGTTCTCCCAAGTGTAGCACCGTCACGGCACCTAACTTTTCGGGGTGCGCCATGGATGCATGGGTACGAACGATTAGGGAAGTGTGAGGCGGGTGAGTTGAGACCTCGCAGCATGATCACTTGGTTGTCTTGACGTTCAGGCATGAAAGTCATGAGCTCGGAACACATGCATCGAAAGATGAACAAGAGTCACATAGAGATGTGATCGGCAAGTTGGCCTACCGATTAAAATTCCCGTCATGAGATGATGATTCTATGGCGATGAATTGAAGTCTGGATCTTGTATCACTCAAAATCAATTATGAGAGATATTGATTTGAGTGGAAGCACACTATTGAATTAACTTGTTTAATTCTCAGTGCAATTAATTTTGAACACTGTCTAAGTGTGTTTTGCATAATAGTTGTAGAATAATGGCTCGCGTTTCCACCTTCCCTATTAATTTTGAATAGCTGTTATATATCTGGTTAAAACTTTACGGTTGGTAACGTAATGTGAGGATTGTCCTCAAGAGTGCCGAGAAGGACTCTGTCCTATCGCATACTTTCGGTATTCTCTCGCTTATGCTATGGATCATGTGACTCTCGTCCTTCGATCCAAAAGCTAGAATTCCGTTTCAGTCAAGTGCATTATGTTTGCTTCCATGAGACCCGAACTTCGAAAGTTTGGATAATTATGTGATATTCATGGAATCTGAAAATCATTTTCAGAGACAGACAAAGGCTAAAAGATATGAGATATCCAAAGCAATGTTTGTTTGCAAACTATTAGTAAAGGAGTTTACTAAGCATTAGACTGATAAGAGAGGGATCCAGAAAAACGCCTGTCATATGATGAAAGATGAATAAAACAACAACTTAAAGAGAAAGGAAGTGTCCGAAGGGTGTTAGTGTGACTTACACACCCAGGAAGTCCGGGGCTAACGCCACTCTTAAGTTGGGTGCTTCTTCTGAGAGTAGGAGAAATACTGAAAGTTAAACTGTTAGAAGTATAAAGGCAAAAAGTAAGAAGACTGGAATATCCAGCTCATGTATGAATGTCATACAAGTTTTTTATGTATAGAAGGCTGGTCAAAGATATAGTTCTTGGGAATTATGGTTAAACATGTTAATCACTGATTCTTGGGTATTGTGAGTTAATCACAAAGATACCCGCTCGATTGCTTTCTGTTGCAACTCGATGTAAGAACTACTATGGCCTGAAAGACTAGCCAGGAATGAGGTTTTGGTATACACAGGGAACATAGTAAATGTTACTATACCTTCCATCGGTGTATTATCGTCTGTATTTATTTTCATAATTCATTTAAAGTTTCACAAACTCTAGCCCATTGCATAAGGTATCTTGCAAGAAGGTTGTTCATAAGAGAACTTTTGATGTTCGATGTTATGAATAACATAAGGGCCATACTTTCATTATGAATGAGATGTATGTTATGAATATTGATAATAATACATTACCTCTGGGTTTACTTTCATAATTCATTTTAGAGTTTCATACACTCTAGCCCATTGCACAATGTTTGTTGCAAAAGAGTTGTTCATAAAAACAACAATTGTTGTTCAGTATTATGAATAACATGAAAGGCCATGCTTCCATCCAAGATGGGATGTATGTTATGAATATTGATGGTAATATGATGCATCCTTAACACTGACGCTAAATGTCGCAAGACTAAAAGAATACCACACAAAGTGTGGCACTGCATTTGGTCACATTGGAGAAACCCGCATGGAAAATTCCATTATGATGGATTTTGAAGTCGTTTGATTTTGAATCATCTGACACTTGCAACTTTTCTCTGAAAAGTGAAGTAATTGAAATACCATTCACAGGCCATAAGGAATGGACAACAAACTTATTGGTGATCATACATTTGATGTGTGTAGTCCGATAAATGTTGTTAGTAGTGGATTTATCTATCTTCAGAAATGACTCAAGTAGATATATGGATATTTACTTGATGAGACGTAAGTCTAGATCTTTTGAATTCATTCAAAAGGTTTTCAAATATGAAGTAGAAGTTATTGTAACAAGAAAATTATGTTTCTACAATTCGATTGCAGAAAGGAATATCTGAGTTACAAGTTTAGCGAATGTCTGATGAGTTGTGAAAGGGGTTTCATAACTTGCACCTCCCGGGACACCACTGCAAGTGGAAAGTCCGTGAAGATGTAATCGAACCATTTATGACATGGTAAGATCAAAGATGACATAAATAAATTTGCCATTATCCCTTTTAAAAGGTGATGCTTTAGAGACTGCGGCTTTTACACTGAAAAGAGCTCTATCGGGTCTGTTGAAATGACACCATGGTATGGTACGCCCAACCATGTTATATCTTTTCTTAACATTTGGAATATGGGGATTGTGTAAAAGGTTACAAACCTATTCCAAATCAGACAAGTGCTACTTTGTAGGTTATCCCAAAATGTTGGGTATTCCTCCCTCACTATGCCGAGGCAAAAGGTTTGCCACAAAGAACGGTATGCTTTTTGAAGAAAATGGTTCTTTCAAAAAGGTGAGTGGGAGAATAATGCAACTAGATAAGATAAACAGTATCATCGTCATCAGGTCGAAGGAAAGGAACCTTGGAAGTGATTCCGAAGTTTCCTACTGCGACTGATACGGAAGTCTCTACAATAAAATGTATGGACTTCGGTCGAACTTGCAGCTGAACCACATAGGCAAAGCTCGTGCAAACCTCTCAGGTGCGCAAACGAGATATTGTTGTTAGACAACAATATACCTACGATACACAAGGAAGCGTTGATGGGCCCTAACTCCGGAATTGGCTAAATGCCAATACAACCCGAGTTAGTTTCCATATAAGTGATTCAAGATTAAAACCTTGATACACCTTTCGGAAGACTTAGAGTCTAACGAATATTTATGGAACTTAAATACTGATACGGATAAAAATGTTTTATCCATAAAGCTCGACTTGTTGAAATAACAAGTTCAAGGAGTTGACTACGATGAGGTTGTTTCACCGTAGCGATGCTTAAAGTCGGTTCGGGTTGAACTAGCAATTAATACATATTTCAGTCATGAGATATGAAACAAAGGATGAAAAAAGGATTTCCATCTGATGGAAATGAAACCAAGGACTTGCATGTGTTACAGTCCAAGGTATTTTGTCATTCCAGAGGATGCTAGTGAGCGTGCAAACTTCAGAGTTCCAGCAATGGACAGAAGAGAGCAAAATGGAGTTGGAATCTTCGTGTTTTGATGAAATGGTCAAAAAGGGTTTTTGACTTCATCAATGGGCAACGAAGATGCTTGTGATTCAAGAAAGTAAGTGGGAGCATAAAAATATTTCTAAAACATTGTGTGCTTGACACATTGTTTATTGGAAATAAATTTCTTGCCACGAATTAGGACTTCATTTGGAAATAGTTTTTCGATAAAGTGCTTGGGCTAAATAGCCTTTATATTAGGCATGATGATCTATGGAGATAGATTTACCTAATGGGGCTGAGCAAAGATACATATTGACAAAATGCTAAAACCTTTTAGCATTAAAAACCTCAAGGAGTAATTCTTGCCGAAGTCACATGGAAAGAGTTTTTTGCAAGACTCGGTGTCCCAAAAACACTGATGAGCAAAATACATGATGGAGATTCCACACACCTTCATGTTTGGATTAATCATGTATTCCATGGTATGTAAAAACAATCAGATATGTCCAATACTCCAAAGTTGTTGCGAGTATAGATACCAAAGTGATCAAAAGTTCTGATCATGGGACAACAGTGAAAAAGGGTCATTGAGTACTATAGTAGCACTAATGACATGTTTTCTCGCAAGCGGAGATCATGAAGAGTTCGTTGTAAAAGGTTACATCGATACAGTCTTCATCCATGCTCCAAGCGATTTTCGATTTAAATTGAGGGTTTTTGTGTAACACACAATATGGTGGCACGGTAGTTGGAAATTGTTCCAAACAAGTTACTGTGGCAAATTCTATAACATAGGCGAAGTATGTTGCCGCTTTTAAAAGCGACAAAGAGATGTTGAATCATATAGTTCATTCATGAACTTAGAATGGTTCCAAGATGGCTTTTGTTAATGGGACACTACTGCAGGTAGTTGCTCCATAACTCAGTCTGAGGAATCCAGGTTCGACCTATGATTCACATACATGCAAAACCAAGTCCACACAAAATATGAATTTTGTGAAAGCGTGAAAACGCGAGGATATGCAAAGATACACACGGAGCTGAAGTCGTCAGATCCGTTGGACATCAGGCTATACCACAAGCGAAGCATATTTACACCGGTGTGCCACAGGTGTAAAGTGCTTTAGCATTAACTAGATTATTGACTCTAGTGCAAGTGGGAGTCTGTAGGAGATATGCCCTAGAGGCAATAATAAATGTTATTGATTATCTCCCTGTTCATAATTAGGTTTATGCTCCATGCTATAACTGCTATGGTTTTCGAGTCTACAAATAAAACGAGGCTTGGAGGAAGACTCATATGCACGTGTGGGATAATAAACGATAAAATATATTCCTAGTCAAGCCTCTATGACTGGCTCAAGTGTTGCATGATGGTTCTGTTTTCCTGATCATGGGCATGTCTATGCCAGCAACTTTGAGGGCACAATGTTAGAAGAACATTTGTGTTGAATCGACCCGATTGATGTTATGCTATGAGTTACATTCGTCACAAGTTAATGGTTAATAACACAGAGATGGTTAACGTTTGCATGATTCCTTAGACCATGAGAGTATCGAGTTTCTTCATGCTTGCTTCATGAACTTTGGGGTTTGTTAAACGTCATCCGTAAATGGGTGGCTATTACGGCGGCTTACGGGTTCATGGAAAAGTATGTCAAGTAACTTGATAGCTCGAGATTGGGATTTGCTCCTCCGACGATGGAGAGATATCTCTGGGCCCTCTCGGTGTTACGGTATCCATCATCGTTTGGCCAGACACTTTGTGATTTGATCACGGGGATGCCGGAGCACGGTAACGAGAAAAGAGAACAATACCGGTAACGAGGTAACTAGCATAGTGGACAAGTTGTTGATCCATGGGAATGCCAACATATCTCACCTCGGGTATTTGTAACATATCGTGAAGCAACAGGAATAGCACACGGCAACTGGAGGTTCACTCGAATATTCATTCGTGTGGGTATAGGGGTCAATATGGGTGTCCACGGCTCCGATGTTGATCATTGATCGGAAGGGGTTCCGTGTCATGTCTATACTTCACCGAACCTATAGGGTCACATGCTTAAGGGTTATCTATCTGCTGAATACTAGACAGGGAGTCTGAGAGAAAATCACCGAAAAAGTTACAAACACCGAAAAAATTTCGGACAGCGGAAAAGTTCCGCAGAGAGAGGTCACCGGATGAGTTCCGGTGAAACTGAAAAGTTGTTTCAGAGGATACCATAAAGTCAAAATGGTTTCGGCACATGCCCGATAATTCTTGGAGGGAACAGAATCATTCTGGAAACTTTTGGGAATTTTCTGGAAAAAAACCGGAAATGTTCCGGAGCTGCCGGAACCACTTCAGATGCTTTTCGCAGATGAAAATCACTAATCTGGAATTGTTCCAGAACGCGTTGAAAATTATTTTACTGGGTACTGGAAATGTTCTATGCCCACATAAATATTTTCAGTTCGAACGGACGCTAAAAAATGTCGTCATGAATAGTGAAAGTGTTTTTTGGGTTACTTTTTGGAAAGCCATTATTTTGGGCTTTGTCCCAAGATATTTTTTGGGGGTGACATGGATAGATGAGGCTCCCTTGGGGGGGGCCCTCCTAGGTGTGGCCGGCCACATGGGGACTCCTCCTTGGAGCCCCCTCTTGTGCCTTGGTTTCACATTTGGGTCCTTGTGGAAGGACTTCATTCATGTGCTTTTTGGGTTTTATTGTAAAACCACCATACCCCTTGGGATTTCCTATAAATAGAGGTGGAGGGGCAGCCCTCCACACTCATCCCTTGCTCTCATACTCATGCCATGCAATGATCTGGCTTCTCTCTCCCTCCCACGAAAAGAGTTTCATAGAGCCGAAAGGCTGTCTGGGTTCCGGTGGGAACTAGTTCTGGACGGCGAAGCCCTGCCGGATAGATGACACCGTATGTGTGCAACTCTGTAGAGAGGTCGTAGTTTCGATCTTAGTGCCCGAGGGGCTGTTCGAGAGTGCCTCCTGAAGGGCTGTCCAAGTGACGGTCCGAGTTCTGTGGGTCCCCCCGAAGGGCTGTCCGCGACACCGTCCGGGGACTGTTCGACCACCTCCCGGAGGGCTGTCCGAGGGGCAGATGAGGGAGTACATCCTCGCGGTTGGGAGGTTGTAAATCCTAGCTGCGGGAATCTGCACCGCCGATCGTCATCGACTCTACTTCCGCGGCGCTACGAGTCGGTAACAAAAATGATCAAACCTTGTATGCAGTCTCCATAGTGGTCCTGGGTTGGTGCGTAGGCAACTGAAAATAGCAGTTGTGAAGGATAAGCCGAATGTGTGCATTCTTCATGACAGGCATGCAGGTATACTCAGTGCGATAAAGACACTGACAAACCCTGTGCCTGATGAACAAACTCCATGGCAGGACCTGCAGAGCCGATGGTGCACGCGCCATCTGGGGGCCAATTTCTTCTCGCAGTTCAGAAATAAGAACCTTATGAATCTGTTCAAAAACTCTGCAAGCAGAACCAGGCATGGAAGTACAATTTGATACGGGACAGACTTAATGTGTGCACGCAGCGACATGTTAGGGACAGGAAAGCGGCACGAGATGCAGGTGTGAGGGCACATGTAGAAGCAGTAGCTGCACAGTTAGCAACAGGAACAGCCGCCGTGGAGGAAGATCCTGTTGGTCTTTGTGATTTGCTAGGATTTGACCCACCAGGTACTAGGAGAAGGCTTGGGAGGACGATTAAAACCTTTGATCAGTGGATAGAGCATGAGCCTCAAGAGAGGTGGTCTTTGCTGCATGACACACATGGAGCAAGGTATGGTATCATGACTACCAACCTCGCCAAAGCATATAAATTTGTTCTCAGAGGAAACCGGGCTTTACCACTTACAACAATTGTTGAGGGTATTTTCTATGGCACAGTGAAGTATTTCAGAGATAGACGTCAAGCAGCAGAGCTTCCTATCACGAACAACCCAAACACACGTTACTGTGAAAGGGTTATGAAGTACATGAATGCCAAGATGGAAAAAGCAAGGTCACATACTGTAGTCGCCATCGGAAATCAAGAAAGAAGGTTTGAGGTCCGGTTAGCTAACAACAAATTCGGATGTGGAAATCAGGTTAGGACGCACGAGGTGAAAATTGGAAATGAAGTCTGGCCAACTTGTGAGTGCACATGCAACAAACCGAAGTTGCTTCATCTACCTTGCTCCCATGTCCTTGCTGCTTGCGGGCAGCTAGGATTGGACGCAATCTCGTTCGTGTCTCCATATTTTCTGAAAGAGTCCGTGCTCAATACCTGGACAGGTGAGTTGCAGGGGTTTCGATCAATGGGTAACTTCAACACCGTTAACCCTGCTGAAAGGAGGTACATTCCAGACCCAGAGAATATGCGTACAAGCAGGGGTAGGCGGCAGACTCAACGCATCCGGAATGATATGGATGAATCTGAAGCGGGAGGCCCAACTATGCAATGTATTCTATGCAATCAATTTGGCCATAGGGACACTAATTGTCCTGTTTTCGTCACTGCCAGTGGTACTGGGCGTGGACGAGGAAACCGGGGAGGAAGAGGAAGAAGAGGGAGAGGAAGAAACTAGGCACTATGTTAAATTTGCATTAAGTGTGAGACTATATTAAATTTGCATTAAGTGTGAGACTATGTTTAAATTTGTATTAAGTGTGTGACTATGTTAAATTTGCATTAAGTGTGAGACTATGTTTAAATTTGTATTAAGTGTGTGACTATGTTTAAGTTTGTATTAAGTGTGAGACTATGTTTAAATTTGTATTAAGTGTGAGACTATGTTTAAGTTTGCATTAAGTGTGGACTATGTTAAATTTGTATTAAGGTGTGAGACTATGTTTAAATTTGTATTAAGTGTGAGACTATGTTTAAATTTGCATTAAGTGTGGACTATGTTAAATTTGTATTAAGTGTGAGACTATGTTTAAATTTGCATTAAGTGTGAGACTATGTTTAAATTGTATTAAGTGTGGACATGCAGGAATGGAGGAAATAAATTTGCTTAACCCGGGCATTGACAGTAAGCATCGTGCTGCGGTGTTATGTGAGCGTAGTCTCGATCACCTGGTCACTCGCACTGCTAAGCAGGACTGGAAGATACACACGGATTGGGTTCAGAGGTACGTGTTTCTTTTAGCTTTCTTTTAATGGGACACACTTACTTGCTTGTTTTAATTGCAAAGACCTCACTAAACTTGTATGATTTGTCATATGCAGGTTGAAATGGGCCAGGCTTTTACCTTTTGCGCGTCTGGTTGAGGCCACAGATACCTCTACACGCCTCGCCATTGACGCGTGTCTGCTCACGTGCTTAGCGGACCGCTGGAGGCCCGAGACCCACACGTTTCACTTCCGTTGGGGAGAAATGGCTCCTACTCTGGAGGATGTATCACTATTGCTGGGACTACCCTTGGCCGGTCATGCCATAGGACCGTTGGAGCCTTCGGCTGATTGGCAGCAAGAGATGGCACAGCGTTTCGGGGGTCTTTATGATGGAGCTCCGGTCTTCGCCTCTGAAGCTCATGGGCCTAAGCTAGAATGGTTGCTCCATTTCCAGGTTAGTTCACCTGTCAAGTATCTTTCATTTGCAATGCATCTTGTTCTACAAATATCTTCTGAAGTTAATAACTGGCTCTCTTTACATACTGACTACAGATTCAGAAGTTCCCGGGGTATCCAAATGTCCCCTTGACTGCAATACAGATCACTCGGAGCCTGGAGGCATACTTAATGTGGCTTCTCGGTAAGGTCATGTTCACAGAGAACCATGGCACCACAATTAGTGCACGCTACATCCCTATTGCACTCGAGATTGCAAGCGCTGAGAGGCCGTAGGATATCACACAGAGGAGTTAGGGTTCTGCGGTTTTAGCGGCTACATACCGAGGTTTGTGCAACGCCTGCCAGCTTGTGGCGCCGAAGTCAGCCCTTCTTGGATGCCCTCTATTTTTACAGTTGTGGTCGTGGGAGAGGTTCTCTATTGGTCGACCGGACGTACGAGTTGATGAGGGTTGGCCTTTGGACGAACTTTTCGATGCTGATCGCATCGACATGCCTACTTTCGGTATGGTCTGGACACGTCGCAAGGTATGTCTCGTGTTGTAATTTATTGCATCTTCTTTATGTAAACTATTGTCTTAATGTACACTTTGGTTGAAATTAACCCCTGTTTTGCAGAGACGCTTTGCTAGTGATCAGACAAGGCGAGCCTACACTGCATTAAATGAGCAGTTTGACTGGTACACTGGGGTCATCTGGCAGCCGTACACGCCAGCAACCGTAGACGCTAGATACCCCGCGGCATCTCAGTGCTATGCACAAGAGATCGGGGTTACTGGATGACAAAATCGAAGATCATCTTCGATGTATTCGTCGAAGAGATGGCACAACAGAGGGTTATCAGGCAATTTGGTCTTCGACAGTTGGTCCAGCCACCGCCTACAGACTCTCCGGTGCCAGGATTTATCCACAGGTATCTCCACTTATTCAATGTTGGATTTTATTTCACAAACTTTCCATATTAAAGCATTACCGAATTGTTGAACACACAATACAATTTTAGGATCACGAGGAAGGGGGTTAACAGGACCCTGACTCAGTGGCTGCAGAGAGTTGGCCCGTATGTTACAGAGTGGGAGACTGCGACCACACGGCTCTGGGAACATAATGCCGGCTTTGATCTCGATGAATTCAATGCCTATTTGGACCGGTACCTGCAAGGAACGTGGATACGCATCGTTAACCACCCTCACCCGGATGAGATACCGGAGCCTGCTACGAGGGATACGTACCCGCGCTATGATACTTCGGGCTCCAGACAGTACGCGGTAACATATATTCAACTCATCTAATGCTTCTATTGTTTACATACTTCATAGTGCATACGTACTAATCATCATGGCAATTTCAGGCTGTGACACTCGATCTTCACGACGAGATGGCCACCTTTCATCGCTCACTGTCGTCTGGACCTACTCGTTCAACGGCCTCAGGTGCAGAACTAGTTGACGCGCATTGAGGGAAAGCTGCGAGCTGTCTATCAGGCTATCACGTGCACCCGCACTTCGGACGTTGTTCACCAGCAGCAGCCGCGTCACTCCAGGCACGAGCAGCAGCCGCGTCACTCCATGCACGAGCAGCAGCCGCGTCACTCCATGCACCAGCAGCAGCCGCGTCACTCCACGCACGAGCGAGAACCCACACAATAGCGGCATCAGCCGCGTCCACGTCTAGCAGAGCAGTGCATGGCCAGGGCACCCCCTCCTGACCAGGCTGGTAGTTCGGCGTGGCAGCAACAACAAGATCCCACGTCGGGCAACGTGTTTCGGCCACCCCGACACCTTCAGAGTCCCACGGCAGGCTTCTTGATGCAACCACAGCCTACAGGTATGTACCTTCATATTTGTTCTTTTCATTACCAATTGAGACTACGTATTTAGTCACTACCTATTTTCCCCTCCCCCCCTGCGCAGCCGCGTACGGACATGACGTGTCTATGTCTGGTTCCGCTTGGAGTAGTGACCATGAAAGTGTGCCGAACCCACAGGATTTCATGTCGCAGCACAATGAATGGATGGACAGGTATCTGACTCCTCCACCAGGCCCCACACAAGATACACAGCAAGACCAGGACTGGTCCGAGCTTCCTCATCGTAACGTTCGCGCACCTCACAGGTATATGTGGCCGACACCACCTACACCTCCTCCACGACGTGGCGGACGACATGGCTGATACTTCTGTGGCATATTTCTACCTATGTATGCGAGAGACATATTTCTACATATGTATGCGGGAGACATATTTCTACCTATGTATGCGGGAGACATATTTCTATTAATTCGCATTGTTATTTGAGTTACATTCCCAGATAGACTGCAACAGAAAATTAAGATACAAGTAGTACGAATAAACTTAAATAATACAACATACAAACTACATGAAGACATCATCGTCATCCTCCGTCGATGCAGCACTCTTGCCCTTCGACACTGCGGTACTCTTCGCCTTCGACGATGTGGGAGCCTATGGAGTGAAAAGTGTTGCGGGTAAAATTATGACCGAAAATATGGTTCAAGGCGGGGTAAAATTATGGCCGAAAATATGGTTCAAAGCAGCACGCTCGCGGATAATATTGGTAGCATGCATCAGTTGGTCTAGGCTAAGCAGATTAGTATTAATCCGTCTAGGCGACCTAGTTGGTTTAGCCTAAACCGATTAGTACTAATCGGCTTCGCCTAAGCCGACTGAGCGTAAAACCCGTAGTCGACTGCTCAGCCGGGCTGGCATAAACCGAATGCACTGCAGTCGGCCTAGCCTAGACCGAATAGATCCTGTCGGCTTAGCCTAAGCCGACTGGATCCTGTCGGCTTAGGCAGGGCCGACGGTGTCCTATTTTTGAAAATTATAAAAACCGTATATTATTTCTCAAATTTATTAAAAAAATGTATTATTTAAAAAGCATTGAGGCACCATCAAGGCACAGCGGAGCTACGTGTGGAGGACGAAGGATAGTGTACCCACCTTTGGTTTCTTTGGTCTCTCCATCACCATCTTTTTGTTTCACCATGGCCGCCGAGGGAGATATCTCCAAAGGCGACAAGGCGGCGCAGCGGTGGCGGCGTGGGAGCGAGGCCTTTTTTTAGATCGAAAGAGTTGTTGAGAATAGCTGGGAGCAAGATAACGCGCAGACCCTCCTTTTCGGCTGCTCTGTTTATAAAAAGAGGTATGAGGTTCTTTTTTTATTCAGAGAAAATACCGTGGTTTGGGAAAAACTGCAGTATTAAAATCACAGTTTTTAGAGGCAGACAAACAACCCTTTGTAAATAAAACTACAGTAATATAGAAAACTGTAGTATTTTGAGAATACTTAGAAAAAACTTTGTTATCATGTCTGTGGAGAAGTAGAGCAACATATAAAACACATTTTGACATGTATCTGGAATCCATTTTTCTACTAAACAGCCTCAAGGAGTGCACACAACTATCTTCACTAAAAGACAATGTTCAAGAAATCGTTAACCGGTAGCTGCTCGGTCGGTTTAGGTGTGGCGATTAATCGGTGAATCGGCCTATTAACTGGATTAATCGGTCGACCATTAATCGATAGATTGAATAGGAATTTGCCAACATATATCTAGATTTTTTATGTATTATACTATACTCTCATGCTCTCAGCTATGTAGTATACCAAAACATGCTTCCATACACATATGGAAAACATAGAGAGGGGGTAAATTTTTTAATCCTAGCCATTAACGAGCGGGATGGGGCTGGAAGGGGTTACGGGCCAAAAATTTGGGCTTTGTTTGCCCACCCGTTAATGGGCCAGCAGTTATTAATCGGCATGACAACTGATTAATCGGTCTAACTGGCCAATTAATCGGCCTGACAAGTTAACGCGATGAATATGTGTTATTCGATTCGGCCATGCTATGAGTAGCGATTAACTGGCCCGTTAACTGATTAATCAGGTGAATTCTTGAACAGTGCTAAAAGACAATATTAATGATCATGATTCTTCTCAGTCCCAATCAAAAGTAGGTGGCGAAGTGTAAAGCATTATGAGCCTAACAACATCAACATGTTGTAACAGACTTAGTGATTTGCATTTTTGTTAGGATCGTGTGGAAAATGGAGGATGGCATGTGAAGCCTCCATTTTTCGAGAGCCTTCTTCTCTTTCTCGCAGTTTAAAGAATGACTAGATGGAGTAAAATTCGAGCAGAACGTACTTGGGGCATGAGTTGGTTTGCTAAGAAAATTTTTCCTAAAAGAAGAACAATTCTGCTGAGCGAGCAGCGTGGAAGCCACAAATTAACATCACGACTTACAACAAAAGTGGGAAAACAAAACCCTTAGTAGTAGAACGGCTCATTAACAATCTGTCAAAAGTAGGCGGACGGAGCCTCGCTCGTGGACTCGGCCGATTAACGTTTTTTTTCTTCGCATCGACACAGAGCGCCAGGTTTTTGTGAGTGCGGTTTGCATTTTCTACTCTCTTCGTTCAAAAAAGCTTGTCCTAAATTTATATAGATACGAATGTATCTAGACATATTTTAGCATTAGATATATCCATATCTAGATAAATCTAAGACAAGTCTTTCGGAACGGAGTTAAAATTTTATTAGGAACCTTCTATGCGCCTCTCCATCTGGGTTCCTTTTCTTTTTTTTATTGTTTGGCTGGTTTTTATTTTAGGTTTTTGTTATTTCTTCCTTCTCCTTTTATTTTTTGATTTTTTTTCTTCTTTATCTTAAATCACAAACATTTTTCTAATTCACGAACTTTTTCTAAATTCAAGAACCTTTTCAAAATCATGAAAAAAATCATGTTAATGAACTTCGCTCAATTCATGAAGTTAAATTGAAATTCGTGAGCTTTTTTCAAGCTCACTAACTTTTTCAATTTCATGAACATTTTTGAAGCAACGAACTTTTTTCATATTCACAAAGTTTTTCAAGTTCTGAAAGATTTCTTGAATTCTTGAACTTTTTCTGAAATTTGTGAACTTTGCTCATTTTTCATAAAAAAATTTGAAGCCGATAAATGTTTTCAAATTCACAAACTTCTTTCGAGTTCATCAACATTTCTAAGAAACAAGAACTGTTTCCGGGTTCGTGAACATTGCTTTTCAAGTTCATCAACATTTCTTAAAATTCGTGAACTTTTTTTGAGTTTGCGAACTTTTTTCCAATTCATGGACATTTTCCGAGGCTACCAAATATTTCAAATTCATGATTTTTTTAAGAAAACTGAACTTTTCTCAACTTCTCAGACTTTTATCAATTTTTTTGAATTGACAAACCTTTTTCAATTCTCAAACTTTTTTCTAATCCATCAACTTTGTTTCAAAATTTTATGTACTTTTCGAATTCATGATCTTTTTCCCGTATTCGTGAACTTTTTTTCTGTTGAATTCTTGAACCTTTCTTCTGGAAATTTATGTCCTTTTTTTTAAATTCATGTTTCTAAAAATCATCAGATTTTTTAAAATTCTTATTTTTTGTTTCACTGATTAACGGCCTGTCAACTGGTCAACCGTCAATTGGCAACCACTTAAACCGGCGTCATCTGCAGCGAGCGCGTGAGCGATCGAGCAGAAAGCGTTTAATGGGCCACAACCCTCTTCATACATGCATGAGTACCATCACCCGCTCTTGGCATTATAAGCGCTGAGGCGGAAATTCAGTGGTGCTGAGGGGGCGAGAGCTATATCTCGGGTAAAGCGAGATAGATGCTCGTGTTGCCTGAAGGATTTCCCTCGTGCATCATTTCTGAGCCGACCCATTTAGCGGGTTCGCCCCCTTGGCTGGCTGGCTGCATTTCCTTTGCTTGTTCGCTTCAGTTTTTCCTTTTTTTTCTTTTTTTTAAGGTTTACTTTGATTGTTCTTTTTTCCCTCCTTTTCCGTATCTTTATTGGTTTTAGTTTTTCTGTTAGTTTTTACACATGTTTTCTTTGTTTCTTTCTCAATTTTTACAGGTTTTCTTTCTTTCTGTTTTTCTTTGCTTTTATTTTTTTTGTTTCTTTGTCGGTTTTCATGGGTTTTATTGTTTTAACACAAGTCTAATTTTCTTCAGTACCCATTATATATTTCTAGTGTGCACTTGAAATATTGATTTGATACACGTTGAACATTATTCAATTACACGATGTACATTTCTATTTTTAGTACATGTTTTGAACACTTTTTTTCATACATGGTCAATATGTTTCGAAATACACAATTTAATTTTTTTAATGGCTATAATTTTTTTAAATATGCAAGCATTTTATACATTGTATAATCATTTTTTAAATGTCACAAACATTATTTTTGAAACGCGAGGACATTTCGTTGAAATGTCCCGTATATTTGTTTATGGTACAAAACATCTATTTATACTACACAGACCTTTTTTTTACATTGTATAATTTTTTTGAAAATTTTCACATACATTTTTTTAAACATAGGAACACTTTTTTTTGGACAGTATCAACATTTTTTTAATTGCTTCAAAAAGTTTATACTTTGGTAAAGTTTTTGTAAATTCATGGGTCAGGATTTTTTTAGGTTAGATCTAAATTTTCAAAATAGATTCATATAAATATAAATATAAATTAAATAGAACAGCAAAAAAGACGAAGAAACTATTTTAGCATGGGTCATGGCGTGGCGAGCCCATGGCGTGCTCGCGCACGCGGGCGACGGCGAGGCGTTGCTGCTGCGCTGGGCCGGGCCACTATGACTCCTCTTGACACGAGGCTGCCCTACGTCTACGCCAAGGGGCTAATTGTAAGATCCGATGGCTATGATTAGATAATGTACCAAATAAACGGTTAGATGTTTATTAATGTGGATTTTTTGGCCTATTTCTCTCTTTTTAATTCATGTTGTCTTTTTTTAGTATATAGTAGAATAAAATCTATACCATAGCTAGTATTTGACATAGTATTATGGCGGGAAATCGAATAGAATAACACACACAATCAAATCAATACCTGATCTCAATGGCAAGCTCAAGTTCTTTGGAAGAAGAGTGGTGGATCGGCAGGTTTAGGGCATCTACAACCATGATTTGCACAATCTGGTGCCCTAGAGTACTAGAAAAACAAGCAATCAAACTTATGGGGGCAGCCGGAGTTCACCACTTCCTCGCCCGCAGCTTCCACTTGGGATCTTTGGAGCGGTGGTTGTCCACGACGTAGGCGTTGGCGGGGGACGAGTGTCTTCTGTAGGGTAACGCAGCAGAAAACAAAAAATTCCTGACCTACGCACCAGCGCAGGACCACTATGAAGACTGCATACAAGGTTTTGATCTTTTCGTTACCGACTCATAGCGCAGCGGAAGTAGAGTCGATGACGATCGGCGGTGCAAATACCCGCAGCTAGGATTTACAACCTCCCAACCGCGAGGATGTACTCCCTCATCTGCCCCACAGACAGCCCTCCGGGAGGCGGTCGAACAGTCCCCCGGACGGTGTCACGGACAGCCCTCTGGGAGAACCGTCGAAACTCGGACGGTCACTTGGACAGCCCTTCGGGAGGACTCACAGAATTCGGACCGTCACTTGGACAGCCCTTCGGGAGGCACTCACGAACAGCCCCTCGGGCACTAAGATCGAAACTACGACCTCTCTACAGAGTTGCACACATACGGTGTCATCTATCCGGCAGGGCTTCGCCGTCCAGAACTAGTTCCCACCGGAACCCAGACAACCTTTCGGCTCTACGAAACTCTTTTCGTGGGAGGGAGAGACAAGCCAGATAATTGCATGGCATGAGTATGAGAGCAAGGGATGAAGAAGTGGGCAGCCCCCTCTCCTCCTTATATAGGAAACCCAAGGGGTAGGGTGGTTTTACAAGAAAACCCAAAGAGCACATGAATGAAGTCCTTACACAAGGGCCTAGATGGGAAACCAAGGAACAAGAGGGGCCCAAGGAGGGAGCCCTCATGTGGCCGGCCACCCCTAGTGGGTTCCCCCCAATGGGGATCCTATCCATCCATGTCATACCCCAAAATATCTTAGGTTTCCATAAATATCCCAAAAAACACTTTCACTATTCACGACGACATTTTTAAAGCGTCCGTTCGAACTGAAAATATTTATGTGGGCTTAGAACATTTCCAGTACCCACCATAATAATTTTCAACGCGTTCTGGAACAATTCCAGTTTAGTGATTTCATCTGCGAAAAGCATCTGAAGCGGTTCCGGCAGCTCCGGAACATTTCCGGTTTTCATCTCAGAAAATTCCCAGTAGTTTTCAGAATGATTCTGGCACCCTCCAAGAATTATCAGGCATGTGCCGAAACCAATTTGACTTAATGGAATACCCCGAAACAACTTTTCAGTTTCACCGGAACTCATCCAGCGACCTCTCTGTCCAAAACTTTTTCGGTGTCCGAAACTTTTTCGGTGATTTTCTCTCAGACTCCCTGTCTAGTATTCAGCAGATAGATGACCCTTAAGCGTGCGATCCTATAGGTTCGGTGAAGTATAGACATGACACGGAACCCCTTCTGATCAATGATCAACATCGGAGCCGTGGACACCCATATTGACCCCTATACCCACACGAATGAATATTCGAGTGAACCTCCAGTTGCCGTGTGCTATTCCTGTTGCTTCGCGATATGTTACAAATACCCGAGGTGAGATATGTTGGCATTCCCGTGGATCAACAACTTGTCCACTATGCTAGTTACCTTGTTACCAGTATTGTTCTCTTTTCTAGTTACCGTGTTCCGGCATCCCTGTGATCAAATCACAAAGTGTCTGGCCAGACAATGATGGATACCGTAACACCGAGAGGGCCCAGAGATATCTCTCCATCGCCGGAGGAGCAAATCCCAATCTTGAGCTATCAAGTTACTTGACATACTTTTCCATGAACCCGTAAGCCGCCGTAATAGCCACCCATTTACGGATGACGTTTAACAAACCCCAAAGTTCATGAAGCAAGCATGAAGAAACTCGATACTCTCATGGTCTAAGAAATCATGCAAACGTTAACCATCTCTGTGTTATTAACCATTAACTTGTGACGAATGTAACTCATAGCATAACATCAATTCGGGTCGATTCAACACAAATGTTCTTCTAACATTGTGCCCTCAAAGTTGCTGGCATAGACATGCCCATGATCAGGAAAATAGAACCATCATGCAACACTTGAGCAGTCTTAGAGGCCAGACTAGGAATACATTTTACCGTTTATTATTCCACACATGCACATGAGTTTCCCTCCAAGCCTCATTTTATTGTAGGCTCGAGAACCATAGCAGTTATAGCATGGAACACAAACCTAATTATGAACAGGGAGATAATCAATAACATTTATTATTGCCTCTAGGGCATATCTCCTACAGACTCCCACTTGCACTAGAGTCAATAATCTAGTTAATGCTAATGCACTTTTCACCTGTGGCACACCGGTGTAAATATGCTTCGCTTGTGGTATAGCCTGATGTCCAACGGATCTGACGACTTCAGCTCCGTGTGTATCTTTGCATATCCTCGCGTTTTCATGCTTTCACAAAATTCATATTTTGTGTGGACTTGGCTTTGTATGTATGTAAATCACAGGTCGAACCTGGATTCCTCAGACTAAGTTATGGAGCAACTACCTGCAGTAGTGTCCCATTGAGAAAAGCCATCTTGGAACCATACTAAGTTCATGAATGAGCTATATGATTCAACATCTTCTTTGTCGCTTTTAAAAGCGGCAACATACTTCGCCTCTGTTATAGAATTCGCCACAGTATCTTGTTTGGAACAATTTCCAACTACCGTGCCACCATATTGTGTATTACACAAAAAACCTTAACTTAAATCGAAAATCGCTTGGAGCATGGATGAAGACTGTATCGATGTAACCTTTTACAACGAACTCTTCATGATCTCCGCTTGCGAGAAAACATGCCATCAGTGCTACTATAGTACTCAGTGACCCTTTTTCATTGTTGTCCTATGATCAGTACTTTTGATCACTTTGGTATCTATACTCGCAACAACTTTGGGAGTATTGGACATATCTGGTTGTTTTACATACCATGGAATACATGATTAATCCAGATACAAGAGTGTGTGGAATCTCCATCATGTATTTTGCTCATCAGTGTTTTGGGACACCGAGTCTTGCAAAAACTCTTTCCATGTGACTTCGGCAAGAATCACTCCTTGACGTTTTTAATGCTAAAGGGTTTTAGCATTTTGTCAATATGTATCTTTGCTAAGCCCCATTAGGTAAATCTATCTCCATAGATCATCATGCCTAATATAAAGGCTATTTAGCCCAAGCACTTCATAAAAAAACTATTTCTAAGTGAAGTCCTAATTCGTGTCAAGAAATTTATTCCAATTAACAATGTGTCAAGCACACAACGTTTTTAGAAATTTTATTATGCTCCCACTTACTTTCTTGAATCACAAGCATCTTTGATACCCATTGATGAAGTCAAAACCCTTTTTGACCATTTCATCCAAACACGAAGATTCCAACTCCACTTTGCTCTCTTCTGTCCATCGTTGGAACTCTGAAGTTTGCATACTTACTAGCATCCTCTGGACTGATAAAATACCTTGGACTATAACACATGCAAGTCCTTGGTTTTATTTCCATCAGATGGAAATCATTTTGTCATCCTTTGTTTCATATCTCATGATATGAAATATGTATTAATTGCTAGTTCAACCCGAACCGACTTTAAGCATCGCTACGGTGAAACAACCTCATCGTAGTCAACTCCTTGAACTTGTTATTTCAACAAGTCGAGCTTTGTGGATAAAACATTTTTATCCGTATCAGTGTTTAGTTCCATAAATACTCGTTAGACTCTAAGTCTTCCGAAAGGTGTATCAAGATTTTAATCTTGAAACATTTATATGGAAACTATCTCGGATTGTATTGGCATTTAGCCAATTCCGGAGTCAGGGACCATCAACGCTTCCTTGTGTATCGTAGGTATACTGTTGTCTAACAACAATATCTTGTTTGCGCACCTGAGAGGTTTGCACGAGCCTTGCCTACGTGGTTCAGCTGCAAGTTCGACCGAAGTCCATACATTTTATTGTAGAGACTTCCGTATCAGTCGCAATAGGAAACTCCGGAATTACTTCCAAGGTCTCTTTCCTTTGACCTGATGACGAAGATACTGTTTATCTCGTCGAGTTGCACTATTCTCCCACCCACCTTTTTGAAAGAACCATTTTCTTCAAAAAGCATACCGTTCTTTGTGGCAAACCTATTTGCCTCGGTATAGTGAGGGAGGAATACCCAATGACTTGGGATAACCTACAAAGTAGCACTTGTCTGATTTGGAATAGGTTTGTAACCTTTTACACAAGCCCAATATTCCAAATGTTAAGAAAAGATATAACATGGTTGGGCATACCATACCATGGCTTCATTTCAATAGACCTGATGGAGCTCTTTTCAGTGCAAAAGCCGCAGTCTCTAAAGCATCACATTTTAAAAGGGATAATGGCAAATTTATTTATGTCATCTTTGATCTTACCATGTCATAAATGGTTCGATTACATCTTCACGGACTTTCCACTTGCAGTGGTGTTTTGGGAGGTGCAAGTTATGAAACCCCTTTCACAACTCATCAGACATCCGCTAAACTTGTAACTCAAATATTCCTTTCTGCAATCCAATTGTAGAAACATAATTTTCTTGTTACAATAACTTCTATTTCATTTTTGAAAACCTTTCGAATGAATTCAAAAGATCCAGACTTACATCTCATCAAGTAAATATCCATATATCTACTAGAGTCATTTATGAAGATAGATAAATCCACTACTTGCAACAACATTTATTGAACTACACACATCAAAATGTATGATCATCAATAAGTTTGTTGCTCGTTCCTTATGGCCTGTGAACGGTATTTCAGTCACTTCACTTTTCGGAGGAAAGTTGCAAGTGTCAGATGATTCAAAATCAAACGACTTCAAAATCCATCATAATGGAATTTATCCATGCGGGTTTCTCCAATGTGACCAAATGCAGTGCCACACTTGTGTGGTATTCTCTTAGTCTTACGACATTTAGCGTCAGTGTTATGGATGTATCATATTACTATCAATATTCATAACATACGTCCAATCTCGGATGGAAGCATGGCCCTTTATGTTATTCATAATACTGAACAACAATTGTTCTTTTATGAACAACTCTTTTGCAACAAACATTGTGCAATGGGCTAGAGTGTGTAAAACTCTAAAATGAATTATGAAAGTAAATCCAGAGGTAATATATTATTATCATTATTCATAACATACATCTCATTCTCAATGAAAGTATGGCCCTTATGTTATTCATAATATCGAATATAAAAAGTTCTCTTATAAACAACCTTCTTGCAAGATACCTTATGCAATGGGCTAGGGTTTGTGAAACTCTAAATGAATTATGAAAATAAATACAGACGGTAATACACCGATGGAAGGTATAGTAACATTTACTATGTTCCCTGTGTATACCAAAACCTCATTCATGGCTAGTCTTTCAGGCCATAGTAGTTCTTACATCGAATTGCAACAGAAAGCAATCGAGCGGGTATCTTTGTGATTAACTCACAATACCCAAGAATCAGTGATTAACAATTTAATCATAATTCCCAAGAACTATATCTTTGACCAGCCTTCTATACATCAAAAACTTGTATGACATTCATATATGAGCTGGATATTCCAGTCTTCTTTCTGCCTTTATACTTCTAACAGTTTAACTTTTAGTATTTCTCCTACTCTCAGAAGAAGCACCCAACTTAAGAGTGGCGTTAGCCCTGGACTTCCTAGGCGTGTAAGTCACACTAACACCCTTTGGACACTTCCTTTCTCTTTAAGTTGTTGTTTTATTCACCTTTCATCATATGACGGACGTTCTTCTGGATCCCTCTTTTATCAATCTAATGCATAGTAAACTCATTTACTAATAGTTTGCAAACAAACATTGCTTTGGATATCTCATATCTTTTAGCCTTTGTATGTCTCTGAAAATGATTTTCAAATTCCATGAATATCACATAACTATCCAAACTTTCGAAGTTCGGGTCTCATGGAAGCAAATGTATTGCACTTGACTGAAAACGGAATTCTAGCTTTTGGATCGAAGAACGAGAGTCACATGATCCATAGCATAAGCGAGAGAATACCGAAAGTATGCGATAGGACAAAGTCCTTCTCGGCACTCTTGAGGACAATCCTCACATTACGTTACCAACCGTAAAGTTTTAACCAGATATTTAACAGCTATTCAATTTTAATAGGGAAGGTGGAAACGCGAGCCATAATTCTACAACTATTATGCAAATCACACTTAGACACTGTTCAAAATTAATTGCACTGAGAATTAAAAGAATTAATTCTACAGTGCGCTCCCACTCAAATCAATATCTCTCATAATTGATTTTGACTGATTCAAGATCCGCATTTCAATTGTTCGCCATTGGTGTAACACCACTGATGACGAAAATCTCAACCGGTAGGCCAACGTGCCAATCACATCTCTATGTGACTCTTGTTCATCTTTCGATGCATGTGTTCCGAGCTCATGACGGTCATGCCTGAATGTCAAGACAACCAAGTGATCTCGCTGCAAGGTCTCAACTCACCCGCCTCACACTTCCCTAATCGTTCGTACTCGTGTGACACGGCGCACCCCGAAAAGTTAGGTGCCGTGACGGTGCTACACTTGGGAGAACACTAACTACTTGATATTTTTGTGAGAGATCACCCTAATAAAAGCGACTACCGCGCAATCAAAAAGGGTGCAACATAAGGGATAAACATCTCAGGCAATTCATAATAGCATGATATGGTATAGCCCTTTCTGACGGAGAAGTCTTGTATTTCTTCGTCTTCGGCATTCGCGTGGGTGTTCATCTTCGCGAAGATTGCCACCACCTTGTCGATGCACCAGATAATATTGCTATCTCTATAGCTGATAAAATAATGCATTACACAAGGTCGACACGCAGGTCATTTGAAATGCAATCATATGGCTCCAGCCATCATGCCAAATCATGACACGCAGGTCATGTTAATTAATTTACATCATATAGGCATCTCATACATAATCAAATTATTATGAGTACTGCTATACCACATCATATGCACATGCAAACCCTCCTGCAAAACCAAGTTAGACGCCTCTAATCGGTTCATGCAAAAACTTGTTTTACGTGGCTTCTAAGGTTTCGAAACAAACCGAAGCTACCAACGTCCATCATCAAGTATGATAATTCAAGCGCTAGATTAACTTCGCGGGGTGTATGAAACACGAGATAATAAAATCTCGAGCCCCATACTGAACTTCGTCATATGCATGACCCCCGTGCCGATCATATCTGCATTGCCCTTTCGTCTGCGAAACATCCATCTTTCTTTAACTATGGTGGAACCCAAAGAACTGTTAGCACTTCGTTGATCTGTCAATCAGCATACTCAGGAGCAGCATGAAAGGATCGCGGATTGCCAGAACTTTGTGAGATTCCACCATGCCGTCAAGATCAGGACTACGCAAATTCAGGGAAGCAACAAGAACATCGGGTAACAGATTTCATCTGCTACCCGCACAAATAATTTTCAGTAATAGAACTCATCTACTACCTAATTATATTGTGCAACACCCATACATCTCCATGTATTCTAGATCGCAACCTGCATCTATGCATAGCACGGCTCATGATGCCACTGTAGGGTAACGCAGCAGAAAGCAAAAAAATTCTGACCTACGCACCAGCCCAGGACCACTATGAAGACTGTATACAAGGTTTTGATCTTTTCGTTACCGACTCATAGCGCAGCGGAAGTAGAGTCGATGACGATCGGCGGTGCAAATCCCCGCAGCTAGGATTTACAACCTCCCAACCACGAGGATGTACTCCCTCATCTGCCCCATAGACAGCCCTCCGGGAGGCGGTTGAACAGTCTCCCGGACGGTGTCACGGACAGCCCTTCAGGAGGACCTTCGAAACTCGGACGGTCACTCGGACAGCCCTTCGGGAGGACTCACAGAACTCGGACCGTCACTTGGACAGCCCTTCGGGAGGCACTCACGAACAGCCCCTCCGGCACTAAGATCGAAACTACGACCTCTCTACAGAGTTGCACACATACGGTGTCATCTATCCGGCAGGGCTTCGCCGTCCAGAACTAGTTCCCACCGGAACCCAGACAGCCTTTCGGCTCTACGAAACTCTTTTCATGGGAGGGAGAGAGAAGCCAGATAATTGCATGGCATGAGTATGAGAGCAAGGGATGAAGAAGTGGGCAGCCCCCTCTCCTCCTTATATAGGAAACCCAAGGGGTAGGGTGGTTTTACAAGAAAACCCAAAGAGCACATGAATGAAGTCCTTCCACAAGGGCCTAGAAGTGAAACCAAGGAACAAGAGGGGCCCCAAGGAGGGAGCCCTCATGTGTCCGGCCACCCCTAGTGGGTTCCCCCCAAGGGGAATCCTATCCATCCATGTCATACCCCAAAATATCTTAGGCTTCCATAAATATCCCAAAAAGCACTTTCACTATTCACGACGACATTTTCCAGCGTCCGTTCGAACTGAAAATATTTATGTGGGCTTAGAACATTTCCAGTACCCACCATAATAATTTTCAACGCGTTCTGGAACAATTCCAGTTTAGTGATTTCATCTGCGAAAAGCATCTGAAGCGGTTCCAGCAGCTCCGGAACATTTCCGATTTTCATCTCGGAAAATTCCCAGAAGTTTTCAGAATGATTCTGGCACCCTCCAAGAATTATCAGGCATGTGCCGAAACCAATTTGACTTAAT
The DNA here is from genome assembly GCA_011799875.1 of Thinopyrum elongatum. NCBI lineage: Eukaryota > Viridiplantae > Streptophyta > Magnoliopsida > Poales > Poaceae > Thinopyrum > Thinopyrum elongatum. The sequence goes on along the minus strand of CM022297.1, from coordinate 41,490,840 downwards.
GGAATACCCCGAAACAACTTTTCAGTTTCACCGGAACTCATCCGGTGACCTCTCTCTGCGGAACTTTTCCGCTGTCCGAAACTTTTTCGGTGTCCGAAACTTTTTCGGTGATTTTCTCTTAGACTCCCTGTCTAGTATTCAGCAGATAGATGACCCTTAAGCGTGTGACCCTATAGGTTCGGAAGTATAGATGTGACACGAAACACCTTCCGATCAATGATCAACATCGGAGCCGTGGACACCCATATTGACCCCTATACCCGCACGAATGAATATTCGAGTGAACCTCCAGTTGCCGTGTGCTATTCCTGTTGCTTTGCGATATGTTACAAATACCCGAGGTGAGACATGTTGGCATTCCCGTGGATCAACAACTTGTCCACTATGCTAGTTACCTCGTTACCGGTATTGTTCTTTTTTCTCGTTACCGTGTTCCGGCATCCCTGTGATCAAATCACAAAGTGTCTGGCCTGACGATGATGGATACCGTAACACCGAGAGGGCCCAGAGATATCTCTCCATCGCCGGAGGAGCAAATCCCAATCTTGAGCTATCAAGTTACTTGACATACTTTTCCATGAACCCGTAAGCCACCGTAATAGCCACCCATTTACGGATGACGTTTAACAAACCCCAAAGTTCATGAAGCAAGCATGAAGAAACTCGATACTCTCATGGTCTAAGGAATCATGCAAACGTTAACCATCTCTGTGTTATTAACCATTAACTTGTGACGAATGTAACTCATAGCATAACATCAATTCGGGTCGATTCAACATAAATGTTCTTCTAACATTGTGCCCTCAAAGTTGCTGGCATAGATATGCCCATAATCAGAAAAACAGAACCATCATGCAACACTTGAGCCAGTCTTAGAGGCCAGACTAGGAATACATTTTACCGTTTATTATTCCACACGTGCACATGAGTTTCCCTCCAAGCCTCGTTTTATTGTAGGCTCGAGAACCATAGCAGTTATAGCATGGAACACAAACCTAATTATGAACAGGGAGATAATCAATAACATTTATTATTGCCTCTAGGGCATATCTCCTACATCTTCGTCGTCGAAGGAGGAGCTGACAAACCCCGCCATGCGTCGGCGCCATTCTGCTCCACCACGATCGTGCGGTTCTCTCCGTCGCCACCGCCTGCTGCTGAGCCAACCTTTCAGACTGCTCGAGCGCTCGACGGAGTGCCGATGCATTCTTGCGAAGCCAACGGCGGGCGTTCGTCTCTGCCGACATATAGGATCGACGGATTGCGTCGCAGAGCGCCTCCTCATCATCGGAAGCGGGCGACACTGGCTCGACGCATCCCGTGGCGCCTTCTTCATGGCTTGCCGATACGAGCGCCTCTCCGCCTCCAGCTGTCACGGCCGCGGGCTCAGTGGTGCGGGCACTACTGCGCAGCAGCTCCCAGGACGAGCAGCTGCTAGCGGTGCCGGGCGCCGCTGGTCACCCTGCTACCTGAGCATGGAAGGCAGGAAATGAGTAGGGCAACATCGGGGCGCCGCAGAGCTGCAGCTGCCGACCTTGGCCACCAACGACACCGTAGAAGATGAGCTCCCGAGGCGGTCCATCTGCGAGCGGCGGAGAGCAATGCAAAGTGCGAGGTCCTCCTCGTCCGACGCGGACGAGCTCGATGAGTCGGCGGCCAGCTCATCCAAGTCGATCTCATAAGAGCTGCTTCCCGGCAATGGTGGAGGGGACGAGAGAGATTGGGTAGAGGAGGGGGAGGAGACAGGAGGGGAGCGAAGAGGTCGAGATGAACCGGAAGAGTGGGGTTCGACTAGGGTTTAGAGGATCGGTTGCGTTTTTGTGGGGACATTGATGGGGCGGTGTGGGCCGTAGTGGGCGGCCCGACATGGCGGCATGGGCCGTAGTGGGCGGTCCGACATGGCGGCGGTGTCCGGGTGTGTCCGGGCCTCTTATTTGCCCCTCATATGTGCTGGATATGGCGACTGTTAGGCAGCCCTACTGTTTGGGCTGCATGTGAGGAACCCGGTTGGGTGGCTTTTTTCGGTTCGTGCATTGACCGGAAGCCCATTCGGACGTTTTGGGCGGATATAGGGTGCCCAGTTGTAGATGGTCTTATCAGAGTGATGTGGACTGTGTTGTATCATTGTAGAACTGTGTGCAGTTAATCACTAACTGAATGTTCCACGGTGCCTGCCCTATGTAAATAACGGTGCATCTTTCCCTTGTCACTAACCAATAAGTCCACGTTTTTTGATAAGAGAGTGTACCAAGGACTTAAATTTCCAGAATTATGTCCCTTACTAGCAAAAAGGCCCGTGCGTTGCAACGGGAGAAAAAAAAATCACATCCTAAAATAAATATGACTCAAGTGCCCCATCCACACGGGTCCATCCATGTTGGCATATGTCACTGCTTATACTCCTTTTGTGTGTTCTATAATTGCAATGAATGATAGCTAAAATGACAAAACTAATTTGAGGGGAAGCTAAAATGACAATTTTAAACTTATTAGACGCAACATTCTCATAACATGTAGAAAAAAAATAGGTAAACACTCGTGCTGGAATCTACCTAAACAATAGAAAAAAGCATTGGCATACTTTAAAAAATAAAAAATAAAATTTCTGAAACACACATACTTTGCTACATTGATATGCATGAAAATTAGTTTAAAATCGAGTAGTTTGTGTCACACCCATGAAAAACTCTCACTCCGACTCCATGTGCATTAGTGACGGGCGCAAACGGATCAATAGAGACAGGCTTCTTCCCAGTGGCGTCCAGGAGAAGAGCATAGAGCATGTCCGATGATGGTCATTGGCTGGTCGACGTGGTAAGACATGAGGTGGCGTTGTGCACCACACGCACCTTGTCCACGTCCTCAAGGGGATGGCCCTCCAGCACCAACCAACGCACACATATTTCTCCTACTATGTGCCCGTGTATTGCAACGGGAATAACAATGATAAAAAAATTCATGGATGGGCAGTGGACATGATGAACTTGTACTACTTGCGCTGCATCATCAATCAATTTGCATTATCATTAAAAAAGTGTCACAACCTTTGGCATCAGCAGGGGCGTAGCATTAATCATTCTAGCCGAAATCATGAAATTTGAAATGGATTTGATTTCCAAAACATGAATTTAAAATTCAACTAAAGAGAATTATGTTTTCTTGGTGTATACATTTCAGCTATGTCCCCATAATCAAAATATACTACAGATTTTCAGTCAAAAAACATTGTTTCATTGTTTAAATAAAACCATTTCAAAGTTGTGCCTCTCTGTGAGTTTTGAGCCATGCTCTTACGTATTTTTGTGCAACTACGCGATGCTAGTAGAAAATGATAAACATGCCAAATCTGGGTCAGAAGAGTGCAAGAAGGCACCTGTCAATAGCAGTGGACCATTTACTGTCGATAAAATCTGGAGCGGGTACACTTAGCACAGTCTGCATTGCAGACTTCCCTCATCAAATCCGTTGCAACTCCTGCAGTGACAACCAGAAATATTAATATAAATAATTAAAATGCGGACAGAGGACATATTATGCGTCAATCATGAACAGTTTGTTGCCAGAAGATCATGTATTGTTGTACTCAAGGCAATTATATGCTAGGTCTCCCATTGAAGAATGTAGCTGTCAATTGCCACTGAGAACTACAAGTATAATGTAGTTGTGCATGGTAAGCTTCTTGAAAAGAATTACTCAATGCAAGCTTGTTACTGAGATGGATTATGCAAAACTCACCTCTATCCATGTTATGTGAGAGAAATTCTAGCAGAACTTGAGTTACTTCTGCTGCATCATCAATGAATTTGCACTATCCTAAGAAATTATATGTATCACAGTCTTTGGCATGAACCACGCTGAACTACAATGCTCTTATCCTCTCTACTCTCTGTTCAATACTTGTCTCTTTTTTCTTATCTAAATTGAAAAAGAAATGTCACCATGGTGATAAACATTTATGCTAGAGCCACAAAATTTAATACCTATATCTTTTTGTCTATCTACAATGCAATATTACGAATGGCATAACTTCAAACAGAGAAGATTAGACTTGATTAGATTTAGAACTGATTTTCAGTAATCTTCATGTGTCGTAGGGTACCATGTTCCCTTGAAACTAATATCAACAAAATAAATGTCTTACTCCAAAGTCTTGAGGAACATAATAAAGATACACATAGGGAATTAATATAGAGTAATTCAAAAGAAGAACTAATCAATTGAAAGGTATCCAGATCGTATGAGGAATGAGACAACACTTCCATTAACATGTCAGACCAAGATGAACCAATCTAGCAATAGTCAAATAAATAGAGGAACTCCACCGTGGCAAGAGTGGTTGATTACTTTTCATGCTTATTCCCCAATAGGTATTTTTATCAGATGGATCAAATGAACTCTATCCATAATCCGCCATTCTTAGTATGGTTTGTGGCACAGGATGGTGGCGTCGCACTCCTGCAATTGACATGTGGTTAAAGTATGACCAGCAGCTACATTCACCTCAACATAACTCAGAAGACAAATCCCTACAAAAGGAAATTCAAAAGACATGTAATAATTGATAGAAACCTAGATCAAACTGAGTAAGAAATACCTTAGATTAAGCATTCATAATTTGATTTTGTAGTAAAAATCATAACTTGGTCAGAAAATAAAATACCTAAGACTCTGTTGTATGGGATTTAATAATATGTCATGCACTGTATCCTAAATTCAGGACCAAAGGATATGTTCTTAGATTTTAAATATAATTCTATCAATTTTCCAACTTTAAATCTCCACAATCATGTGAAAGGAAATATTCATCGCTATCTATTTTCATTAGGCATTACCTCAAACACATGGGTGAGCAAGTCCAACAGGTAGATGGAGGGATGGCTGGAATTGGGCAGAGGAGAAAAGGGCACGTTGCAAAAGTTTGTTCTGTTGGGCGGGGAGGAGCAATGCTTGCAGCTGGCTATCTATTTTATACTCGATATGTCGTTGACAACCAAGTGAAGCTGCTGCAACTTGTAAGGCGCACGCATGGTGGGTGTCTTGCCATGGTTGCAGCCATGCTAATCTTTCCCTGTGTCCTGGTCCATACTGGGGAAACAAATAACCTGCATACTAATAATGAACATACTCAGAAAATGCATGCAAGGACTGAATATATGAAAGTAAAAAATTGTCGACCTTGCGCCACTGCTACTGTATCATTGCAACAATAAGAATTTCCCACCCACATCTTGTAGAAAGAAATCTGCACACAACATTAGCTATCATTACTTGAGACCAAAATTAAGTACCTTTAGCGGTCATCTCTCACATAGAATTATATCCCGTTTTCAGCTTTTCTGCACAATCATCTGCAGAGAAACAACCATAGAGTAGATCTTTTCTTTAAGCATTACCAAATCTCCACATTCATCTGAAAAGAAATAACAATTTGCATAGCTATTTTATTTAAGCATTACCTCAAACACATGAGTAGGTCCAAGTGTCCAACAGGTAGACGGCAAGGGGGATGACTGAATATTTTGTAATCGTCATGTCGTCCAAGGCGAAGTGAGGCTGCTGCTGCTTGTAAGGTACGCGCATGGTGGGCGTCCTGCCGTGGTTGCAGCAACGCTGATCTTTCCCTCGCGTGGTGCTGCAATTCCGGCTCGCAGATGGCCGGCAAGCCACCGGCGGGCAGCAGCAGGACAACCGCCACACCTCACCGCTCCCTTCTCTCTCCCTCCGGCCTCCCATCTCCTTCCTCACGTGCTCCCTTTTCTCTCCCGCTCATCTCTCTCTTCCCTCACAGTTACCTGACGCCATGCCGCGCCCGCCAACCGTCGTGCTCCGAGCTCCAGCCGCCTTCCTTGCAGATCCACCGCCTGAGTGCCACTTCCCACCGGATCCGGCGAGATTCGGCAGGTCCTTGCCGACCGCGCCACCGCAGGCCCTTGCAAGGCCACCGCCGGTTTCGCCTCTCCTCCACGCCTCTCCTCGCAATTATGGAGGGGGTATCTAGTCATGGAAGGGAGATGGAGGTGTTTGGGTTGCGGCCGCGTCGGCAAGATGGCGGAGGTGCGGCCGCGGCGGCGAGATGGCGGAGGTGTGGCGGCGGCGGCGGTGACGGCGCAAGGATGGCGTGGCTTGGGCACGGGTGAGGGGTCGAGGAGGCAGATGCGTACGGGTGTTCTGTTTTTTTGTTTTCCAGCGAACCGTTTTTTCTTTTGTGTATGGACTGCGGGTTGAATTCTCAGAAACGGGGGAACTTTTTTGCAAAATTACCGTGATGGTGAACACGACGGAGTCAATTCATGCTTTATTATTAGGGAAAGATAGTAAAAATGCCCGTGCGTTGCAACGGGTATAAAAAAATGTGTTTGAAATAATTTACCATTCAAACAGTTTTGCAAGTAGCAAAACAATTTCCTTTTGATTGAGCAAAACAGTATTAAAAATACTCAAAAGTACCAAATGCGATTTTTGAAGTAAAAACCCTGAAAGTCTAAGCCTCTCATATTGCAAAATCACATGGGTTTACATTTTTTCTTGCGTACCGTGATCTTTCCTCGCTCGTCATGTTTTCAAGCCTCTTATTTCCTTTAACTCCACTATAATAATGTAGTGACAGTTCCTATAGATCCAAATTGCATGTTTCTTCAGGCTTTATTTGTGCTTGTTTCCCCTCTTTGGAGAGTTTTTGTTTCATCTTCTCAACCTGAAGACCATGTGAATCACATCAGAATTCTGCCAGCAACCACCAGTACGACCGGTCCCAGCCTAGTAAACTTATACAACATGTACTTGCATGATCCAACCCATGTGATCAAGTTCAAGTAGGCTTTTCTTTACTTTGCTTGCCAGGGCTTCCAATAATTCGTTTTTTAACTTGATCTTTCATATTATTAACCAACCTCTCAACCTGTTTGTCTTTGTCTTATTTTTCAGATTTGTTTTGGTGGTTGCAACAACATCACTACTCATTTACCAAAACTGGAGCCTGCTTTTTTGAGCATCGCATTGTTCTCATCTTCTCCTTGACGATGTTGTGAGTTGATTCTTTCTATTCATTAGGCCCAGCAGAGTTAGGAAGGAACCCGACTACAGTCTATATCACGTGCTCGACAAATCAGCAGGGAACTCACCTAGCGATGCCAACCTGAACCTCTGAATCTCTCGCTCCTTCTCGTCACACATAGAAGGCAAGTAAATAAGCACGAGAAGAGAAGCATCGTCTTGGCGAGTAGGGCCCGCGGTGACCTCTCTTGTACGCTGCTGAGCAGGCATTTGCCCGTAGATCATGGCATGTGGCGGCGGCGGCGACGACTGCGTGTAATGCGGCATCGTGGGTGGGATCGCTCCCCAGTGTCTGATGATCGGCATGCCTAGCATGCGCCTTTGTGTCCATCGTCTCCAATGGTCCTGACCCTTTGTTGGCTCGTGCGCCGCTGCAGCCGGTGTCGACTTGCTTCTGTCCTTATGCTCCTCCAAGGCAGTGCCCTTCTTGGAAGAGACGTAAGTGGCTGCTGCCGCTCACCTGCACGGCAACCCGACTTTGAGCCTGAGACGTGCCTGCGTTGCTTGCGACAGAGCTTGGAGACGATGTGCGCCCTAATGCACCAGAATGCTGTCGTCGTTGTTCTCAGGCACCGGCAGCTCAGGGGCAAGTACGCCTTCAAATTCGAATCTGGTGTGACCGTAAAAGAGGAATATGCTAGAAATTCCCACGTTAATCTGAAACATCTAACCGTTTATTAGATAGGAATATGCAATGTTGAATTGAAATTTAAATGTTTTGGTTGCAAGTGAACTCGGGACCACTCTTATTGTTAGATATTTGTGATGTGAGCAAAACCATTGTACTACATGTATAAATTGAATCAATACAGTTTATTTTACAAAAGCACACAATACAGTAATTTAGGAATATAGATCAGAGGTTTCTATAGCATCTAAGCATTTAAAAGGAACATATTTTCACTCATGCTGCCATAACAATTTGACAATGAGAATCTTGTAAGAACTACATTTTCAGCGATACAATCAAGAAACTATCAATTCCTAAGACCCTAGCTAGAACCCAATAATGGTTTATAACAAGGAGGGTCTAGCAAGAGCAAGATCAACAACATCTCTGAGATTTCGTCAAGCATGTGATGTACAACAACCAAGAATGGTAGAGCAAAGTGAGTTGTACCTGAATAGTGCCCGACTGAAGCGACTCAGTCTGAGATTCCGTAGCCACAACCATGGCAAGCGTGCACGGACTCACCATGAGCGAGATAGGGCACCAAAGCCATTCTGGCCCAAATAGGATGAATGGCGTAGACAGCTCTGTACATGCAAATACAATACAAAAAATTGTTGAAATTGTCAGGTGAATAGCAAATTCAGTTAGAATTTCATGTGAACATAAAACCCCAATTTAATGAGATCAAGAAATCCCGGATGCTAGAAGAGCAGAGAGACTTTAAGCAGCAACTGAAAACCAAGGGCAGAGTCACCTACGAGCTCGAGGTTGATGAGGACGATCCCAGATTTAAAGATGATGAATCCACCACCTCTGCTGGAGCAGGAAGGAGGAGATACCGCCCGGGCGTCATGAAAAAGCAGGATGGACAGACCAAGCGGCTAAATTAAAATCGATTCTGGTTTTTTATCTCACTCCATCTGAGAGTGCACGCTTTTATTTTCCAATTTGTTGAGACAAGATTTACACATCAACAGTTACACTAGAATGTTATGTGATTTTTCTCTGCTCCGTTCGTGAAGCTGCAGTGGCCGCGCGTGTGGGTGGTTGGCTAGCTTTAAGTACTGGGATCTCATTTGTTGATCAATATGTGCGGAACAACTGAATTTATCCGTGGACATATGTAGCGTCACATCACATCTTTTGTTTTTGCATTTTGTTAGAAACTAGCCCTTCTTGCAAAGAAGGTTAAAAGAAGATAATAGAAAAAGAACTAATGATCTCCAGTAACAGAGATAGAGTCCATATCTGCACATGCGATTGCACGGTATTCAGGCCAGGCCAGGCCACGGGTAGCCTGCGGCGCTGGTTAGCCGGAGATTTCGATGCCCCTGAGCTGGTTGCTTTTGCTTTGCAACTTTATCCTGCCATTGGCGGACGTCGCACTCCGGCCAGCCTCTGGCGCCGTCCAAGTAAAAGTTCAACGCCGCACGCACACGAGCATCAAGTCACAATCACTCTGGCTCTAGATTACTTGATTTATTTAAGGACTTGAATTGAACAGATAGCACTTGATCGACCAGCCGTGTAGAGTAGAACAAGTAAGTTGGAGTTAGCTTTTCTTACTTTACAAGGGACGGTCGATGTACCGAATACCGATGCTCTTGCTTGCAGCAGTATAATAATTAATTTGCCGACTACGAAAGAATCTTGGAGAGGAGCTACACTTCTTTACTGAACTAGTTCTAGCTAGTGCACATTGTACGTCCAGGAAGATGTTACGTGTTGGTGGATCGACGTTTCTTCACTTTTTTGGAGCTAGCCGTGCGTCGGAGAAAAGAGATGAACGAGAGCAATCATGCTGTTTGAAAGTGCATCAGGTGCGCCTCCGTTGGTAACATGATTCGTATCCGATGATAACATGCATGATTGATTTTAAAATAAGCGAAGCTATAGTGAATATATCACTTTTTTTAGGAAGGCCACGATGGCTAACTTTATTGATTCAACATAGACATTACAAATAGTCCACAAACGAAGAGATAGCCCGAGGGCTCGTCTGTCTAGCTTAAAGAGGTCTTATTACAATAAGAATAGTTAGCTAGCACATGCGTGTAAATATATCGCTTTTTGGAAGAAAAGAAAACATGAACTCCATTGAACAGACGTCTGCTCGCAACCGTTTTCACGTGACGCGTCTTTGGCCGTTGGATGAGGGGCACAAATCATGACGCTACGTTAGCATTTGTAACCGTTCGCCCGTGGTGGCAACCGTCCAAACAAGCCTCACATATACCCTCACCCCTAACCAACCCTCTCGTCTCCCCCTCTCGCACTCCGTCTGGCTCTGGCAATTCTTGCGGCCGCTCACCATCCCGCCGGCGATTCACACACCGCCGATTGATCGTCGAAATCATCATTTTCGGGTGTGCCACTTTCCGGGTCTTCTTAGAACACACGGTCGGGGTTGATGCGCTTTGCTTGCAGTATTAGCACCGCTATTAATTTGCCGACTATGCAAGAATCTCGGAACCGCAAAAAAAGAAGAGAGTAATATATCATGATCATGGTTGAAAAGTGGACGGGTGATACTTCTCCCTCAAGGTGCGCCTCCGTTAGTAATACGGTACTTGATGACATATATAACTTACACAAAACTGACCTAAGTTTTTTTAAGCTACACATTTTCTGATTTTCATGGCACGCATACGCATGTGCGGCGGCAGGAGGCCCGAGGTGGTGGTGCACAAACCTAGCTCAAGTCAACGGCGATGTGGGACCATGCGTCCCGATGACGGTATGTGGTGTCAGTGCGTCAAGCATTTCAAGCGTAAGTGCAACGTTCCTAGACACATATATAAACAAGCTAATTAGGCTAGCTAGCTGCAACAGAGTATATCTGGGTATGTATGTGATTGCGGTGGTTACCTATCGACGACTATTCTTGCGCCTACCCATGACCAGATCAACTGCCCTGGTCGGCCACGCCATGCAGGCCATGTTGGGCAACTTAATATATACTTTTCTTTGTAAAAAAAATCTTCAAATATATTTTACATGTTTGGCACAAGTAAACAATGAAAATTACATTCAGGTCTCCAGATTACTGAACGACCAATATCCCCGCTAGAACAAGCCGTCGACGCGCTGCCGGAACTTCTCAAAATCGATTGCATCTCCACAAAAGTGAATGAAACAACATTGAGCAAAATAGTGATCGAAGCATCATTAAATGAAACTCCAAAACAATCCGGACGCCTTTGTTTAGCAATTTCATATAGGTTATAGATTGACTCTGGTTCTCTGCTAGAGGTATTCACTAACGCATGGTTGATATTGCTCTCACTGTAACCTCCATCAAAATATGTGCCGCAAGCTCAACTTGTATGCGCCCAAAAAAAACAAGGTTAGGTTTGCCGTGTATATGGCTTGGAACTTGGATATGAACGTTTGGTCTACGAGTGTATATCCATCCTATATGAAAAATAAATTAGTAATTAAATAAAATGTCAGAAAAATCTGAAAATATTTTTGAAATAAACTTGACCTTTCATTGTACTTGTAAAAAAACTCCACAAAAAAAACCCGTTGACTAATTTTAACAAAATAAATTCAGCCAAAATAGTGTAAGTAGTGACCTATAATATCAATAAATTTTATTATTTTTGCCCTAAAGTCAACGTGGTTTTTTATTCCTGAAAAATTACATACAAGTGCAAAAGAAAGTCAAGTTTATTCTATAAAAGTTGTAACCATTTTTGAGTTTTTTAATTATTAAATATATTTTTCCATATCAGGTGTATATACAACCCAGAAACCAAAGGGCATTTCCCGTATTCCAGCCACTAGTGCACCACCTTCAGTTTTGTTGCAAATGGTTAAAGATGTTGTCGGCCTCCTCGAGGAGGCCTTTAGGAGTAATCCCATGTAATCCTTGGGGCTAATCAGCCCCTTTCCGGTCACTCGTGCACATTTGTTTCTCTCCTCTACAATGCAATGGCAGAGCTCCTGCCTTTTTGGGTAAAAAAAAAAACTTAACGGCCTAAGAGCATTTCTGGCCCTTTCCGTAAATTCGAACTCATCAAACGAGCAGGATCGCACGTCAAACTGCTACATGGGCCTAGCATGTATCACCATATATCCACTTGAATGTTTTCAGGAGGCTGCTGTTTTTCAAGGCTAACGGTGTGGGTGCTACTGAGGTGTACCAAGTGCTGGACACTTATTGTCAAGCTACAAGTCAGCGCATCAACTATGATAAATCATCAATCTTCTTCGTTAAAGGTGTTTCTGACACTATCCGTAATGAGATAAAGGTTATGTTGAACGTCCCAAATGAAAATTTAAATGAGAAGTATTTGGGCATGCCATCAGATATTGGGAAGTCAAAAAACTGTGCTTTCAAATACCTCAAAGACCGTTTGTGGAGTAAAATCTAGGGATGGATCGACAGGACCATGTCTATGGCAGGGAAGGAAGTCCTAGTCAAAGCAGTTGCATAGGCAGTCCCAGTTTATTCCATGACTTGATTGAAGCTACCAAGAGGTCTCTGTGAGAATTTGAACATGTTGGTAAGGAAGTTTTGGTGGGAGAGCAAAAATGGACAATGCAAGCCTCATTGGGATTCGTGGAAGGCCATGACTCAACCTAAAGGAATGGGAGGACTGGGTTTTAAAGATTTTGAAGTTTTCAACTTGGCAATGCTGGCTAGACAAGCTTGGCGGCTGTTGCAGTGCCCCGAATCTCTAAGTGCTCGCCTCCTAAAAAGTGTCTACTATCCCTAATCGAGAAATAAGAATGACAGGGAACCTCCAGCCTCCTCAGCGACTTGGCGTTCCTGGCCGTTGGATCCAATTGCTTGATGCGTTCTCGTCCCTCGGATCAAGCCGCTGGATGACCTATGCCATCGGATCAGATCCTGATACTGTAGCAATGAATAGTGATAGAAAACGCCCGCCACCGCGTGTAAAATTGAGTGTCCACCGAGGGCATTTCCGATGTTTCACCTGGTTGGATAAATATCCAATAGCCCTTTTCTGATTCGCTGGCTAGGGGGCGGATGGGCCGAGGAGGGCATCGATTGGGTCAGAACCTATCCACCACTCCCCGTCGTGCCCCTCGTCTTCCTTGCAGCCGCCGCCACGGTCCCATCTCCTCTCCTCGCGATTCCTCTCCTGCCGCCTAGCTCACCGCTGCTGCTTTCCCCGCCGGTCTCGCCCGCCGCCGCCACATCATCTTCTCCACGCCCTCTTCTTCCCAGCCGTGCGACTCAAACCGGCAAGATCCTGCCTTGGCGGCCAAGATCCAGTTCGCTGACGTGCAACTCTGGCCTTCTCAAGCCCGACGAGAAGGGGGTGCGCGGCCATCCATCCCCGTATGGTGATGGACGAGGGAGTTGTACGTCTCTGACAAGGTAATCGTGCCTCCATCTGGATCCGTTCAGCGGTTGTTGCTGGCAGGGGGGAGGCGTGCTGAACCAGGACCGGCCTCGTCTCGGGCAGCAACGGCTTCTTCTCGGCAAGCACAGATCGCAGGGTCGTCTTCCTCTCTGGCCTCTTCCGCACCGTCATGGATGCCGCATACTAGGTGAAATCTTGCCTTCTCCAAAATATTCTTTGTGATAATTAATTTTATAGTAAGTGGTATTGCCTGAATGCTTTTAGTTTCCACCCTCAGAGAAACATCTTATCTTAAGAATATTCTGTGTCATTGAGGGTTTGTATTGTCACTGCAACTTTAAATAAATTCACTTTGAACTACATAACCTTTTCCTCTATATTTCAAACAACGCAATCATGTTTTCAAAACACCATTTTGTATGCCCTTATGCGGGTTGATCTTATGATTTCATTTTGCTCGGCCATGGGCTTGGGCTCGGTCATTTTAGTTGGTCATGATGATGGCGGCTTGCTGGCCCTGAGGACCGCAGAAAAGTTACGTGCTTCTGGAGATTCTAGGAAGGTACAGTATTGTGACCTTTCTTCGTCCATTGTAAATCAGCAACCCATCATAATTTTTGGATGGAAGTTTGTCATCGTTGTAATGATCATATTAAATTAAATTTTCCCCTGCGTGTTCCCAGGTCGAAGTGAAGGGAGTTGTTCTTATAGGCGTAAGCTTATCGAGAGAAGTGATTCCTGCATTTGCTCATATACTCCTGCATACTCCTCTGAGGAAAAAGCATATGGTGCGCCCACTTCTACATACTGAAATCACTCAGGTGATCAGTCGACGAGCATGGTTTGATGCCACCAAGTTGACAACAGACGTTCTTAATCTTTACAAGGTATACACTTCATTAGTTTACATTTACTTTTTAATCAAATGTTAATTTCCTTCAGTCAGTTGGTTATAGATTCAGCTACAATGTGGCATTGAGTTTCTTATTTGTTTCTTTGAGTAGCAAGTACCATGTATTCATGTCATATTGCTGCTTCCAATGTTTCTGATCATGTCATTTTCTTTCCTACGAATATTCATGGTAAAAGTGTACTCTTGCAGGGAGCAGTAGAAAATTTGCTAGAGAGAAGTGTGTATATTTAGTTTCTCGATGGATCCGTCATGCTCTTGGATGAGGATGCCAAGGCACTCGTATTGTCAACACTTCGTGAAATGTCTGGCAGTGCATTGCGCTGTTTGAGCTTTGCATACAAGGAAGATCTGGCAGAATTTGCAACATATGATGGTGAAGAGCATCCCACTCACAAATATATACTTGATCCTGCATACTACTCTTCCATAGAGAGTATATCTGATATTCTGTGGTTTTGTTGGTCTAAGGGTGAGACCTTCCCACTCCATGGTAATTCGGTAAATAAATATGCTGTCCTAATTTGACAACTGCATTTATCTTTAACATAATTATTACTATACTACCACAGGATCCTCCACGAGAAGAAGTCCACAAAGCAATTGAAGATTGCAGGGCTGCTGGTATACGTGTTATGGTGATAATAGCTGATAACAAAGAAACAGTAGAGGCAATATGCCGTGAGATTGGGGGTTTTGGTCCCAGTGAAAACATTAGCTCAAAGAAGCTGTTGGGGCAAACAGGTGGCCTTCTCTTCTCAAGGGCAGAGCTAAAACATAAGCAGGAAATTGTTAGGCTGCTCAAAGAAGATGGTGAAGTTGTTGCAATGACTGGTGATGGAGTGAATGATGCACCGGCTCTGAAATTAGCTGATATTGGAATTGCGATGGGCATTACAGGGACTGAGGTCTGCCTTCATTCTCTTCTTTAAATCAGTCGTCATGTTTAGTTCTATTTTTAAGATCCATTCCTATTTCGTGTAATTCATCATTAGCTTATTTGATTATTTTTATTTCCACAGAAAAATGTCACCTGCTGACATCTCAAGAGTACTGTTTTAGGCTGCACCTGATCACCTTACCTATGCAATTGAATCCATTTTGTTAGTGTCTGATTGTTTTCTATCACTTAAGGTGCTTCTATCTATCTATTGAACTTCACACCCGAATAGAGATTAAATGTTATTGCTTATAATGTTACTGTTGTCGTGGATTCAGATTTTTAGGTGTCTGAAGAAATGTCATTTATGTTGCATAGTATAATGGTTGTTTTTTAGTTATTTGTAGTAAAATAAATCGAGGTTAGATCACTTAATATTCTACATAACCTTTATGTGTTTCAGAAAAAAAAAACTGTGCAGTTTTGTATACGTTTCATCCAGATTCTTTTTAAATGCCCCCTATTTGAGTGTATGCTTTAGGGAGAAGCCTAACTTTTGAATTTAAACTATAGAATGTGTGTAGGGGAACGCAGCAGAAAACAAAAATTTTCCGACCTACGCACCAGCCCAGGACCACTATGGAGACTGCATACAAGGTTTGATCATTTTCGTTACCGACTCGTAGCGCAGCGGAAGTAGAGTCGATGACGATCGGTGGTGCAGATCCCCGCAGCTAGGATTTACAACCTCCCAACCGCGAGGATGTATACCCTCGTCTTCCCTTCGGACAGCCCTCCGGGAGGCGGTCGAACAGTCCCCCGGACGGTGTCGCGGACAGCCCTTCGGGAGGACCTTCGAAACTCGAACGGTCACTCGGACAGCCCTTCGGGAGGACTCACAGACCTCGGACCGTCACTTGGACAGCCCTTCAGGAGGCACTCACGAACAGCCCCTCGGGCACTAAGATCGAATCTACGACCTCTCTACAGAGTTGCACACATACGGTGTCATCTATCCGGCAGGGCTTCGCCGTCCAGAACTAGTTCCCACCGGAACCCAGACAGCCTTTCGGCTCTACGAAACTCTTTTCGTGGGAGGGAGAGAGAAGCCAGATCATTGCATGGCACTTGTATGTGAGAAGGGATGAGGTTTGGGCAGCCCCCTCACCTCCTATTTATAGGAAAACCCAAGGGGTAGTGTGCCTCCCAAATTACCAAAAACTCCCATGCAAAAGTCTTCACATGAGGGTAATATGGACAAAATGGGATGCCATGTGGAGCTCCAAAGAGCTCCACCCCCCTTGGCCGGCCACCCCCTTGGGGGTCCCCCATGAGGTGCTCTCATGGCCCCCAAAGTCCTTCTAGAAGCCTTTAGCAAAAGCCCTAAAAGGTGGCTTTCCAAAAATACCCCAAAAAGCACTTTCACTATTCACGATGACATTTTTCAGCGTCCGTTCGAACTGAAAATATTTATGTGGGCTTAGAACATTTCCAGTACCCACTAAAATAATTTTCAACGTGTTCTGGAACAATTCCAGTTTAGTGATTTCATCTGCGAAAAGCATCTGAAGCGGTTCCGGCAGCCTCGGAACATTTCCGGTTTTTCTTCCAGAAAATTCTCAGAAGTTTCCAGAATGATTCTGGCATCCTCCAAGAATTATCAGGCATGTGCCGAAAACATTTTGACTTAATGGTATCCCCTGAAACAACTTTTCAGTTTCACCGGAACTCATCCGGTGACCTCTCTCTGCGGAACTTTTCCGCTGTCCGAAACTTTTTCGGTGATTTTCTCTCAGACTCCCTGTCTAGTATTCAGCAGATAGATGACCCTTAAGCGTGTGACCCTATAGGTTCGGTGAAGTATAGACATGACACGGAACCCCTTCCGATCAATGATCAACATCGGAGCCGTGGACACCCATATTGACCCCTATACCCACACGAATGAATATTCGAGTGAACCTCCAGTTGCCGTGTGCTATTCCTGTTGCTTCGCGATATGTTACAAATACCCGAGGTGAGACATGTAGGCATTCCCGTGGATCAACAACTTGTCCACTATGCTAGTTACCTCGTTACCGGTATTGTTCTCTTTTCTCGTTACCGTGTTCCGGCATCCCCGTGATCAAATCACATAGTGTCTGGCTAGACGATGATGGATACCGTAACACCGAGAGGGCCCAGAGATATCTCTCCATCATCGGAGGAGCAAATCCCAATCTTGAGCTATCAAGTTACTTGACATACTTTCCCATGAACCCGTAAGCCGCCGTAATAGCCATCCATTTACGGATGACGTTTAACAAACCCCAAAGTTCATGAATCAAGCATGAAGAAACTCGATACTCTCATGGTCTGAGGAATCATGCAAACATTAACCATCTCTGTGTTATTAACCATAAACTTGTGACGAATGTATCTCATAGCATAACATCAATCGGGTCGATTCAACACAAATGTTCTTCTAACATTTGTGCCCTCAAAGTTGCTGGCATAGACATGCCTATGATTGGGAAAACATAATCATCATGCAACACCTGAGCTAGTCTTAGAGGCATGACTAGGAATACATTTTACCGTTTATTATTCCACACGTGCACATGGGTTTTCCCCAGAGCCTTTATGGATATACGGGCTCGGGAACCACAGCAGTTATAGCATGGAACATAAACCTAATTATGAACACGGAGATAAATAATAACATTTATTATTGCCTCTAGGGCATATCTCCTACAATGTGGTCACCTAAATGGGAGTAGTCGAATTGGTCACCTCATTTTCTGTTTTCAATATTATAATGTATTCTAATTGTGAGATATGATGCGCTGTCATATTATGCAAAATCTACCTGTATTACTATTTAAGTATCATGAACCTTATTATGCATCAGAGATAACAGAAAATAGGACCACTGTAGATTAGACCTTTTATGTTTACTGTTATTACCATGTAAATATTTGAAGACCACCTCAATTGTTTGAGATGTGGATTGTTTGTACATATTTTGTTGGTGGTTGGCAGATCTGGTCCATCATAATTTTGTCCTGCTACCATGCAGTTCTATGCACCATGCAATTTTTTCGTCTTTGTTCTCAGTTCAGGTCGTCTTGCTGTAGTCGCGTGAAAGGATGGTGTTCGTTAGCTATATCAACCCTCTGCGTCTTTTCGTGGTCAGGGAGGACGCCGTCCAACAGCGTTGTCCTCAAGGTGCGTCCGGGCGACTTCGACCCGCCTCTCTCCTGTGCCTTCTCCTTCTCCGCTTCGCTTCCCGCTGTGATGCTCTTGACTTTGCTGATCTTAACTTAGGCTGCCGCCAATTGGTGCTCAGTAGGAGAGGCACAACCTCCGACACACCGAAGAGACAGACGACTTCCATGTAGAACTCGTTGAAGTGACTGCCGATGACGTACATGTCCGTCTATCTCTCAATCTCGATTTTCTTATGGATTGAAAGCTGAGATGCCGTGTCTTTGTGAGATGCCAATGCCATGATAATTTGATGACTGTACCAACTTTTTGATTTTCATTGGAATGATTTTATAGCCTCTGTTAGTAGAGCTATTTTCCTTGTTTTTCAGTGCCACCAAATTAAATGCCATTGTTTCCAATGTGTGTGTGTGTGTGTGTGCGTGCGCGCGCGCGTGTGTGACAAGTTCTGCTCTAAACAAATATATGAGACACACAAATGCACATGTGTATTCATGTTAAATTGTTGCGACAGGTGCAATTATATTTTGATCTAAATTTCTGAACAAGCAAAGGTACGAATACTAATGCCAGTGCAGTTTCGCTTTTCCTAGGATGGCCCGGATGGCCCGAGGTGAGCAGCCTTTGATACGCCATGCAAGCCTTTGATGGCCCGGATGGCCCGGATCTCCATCATGTATTTTGCTCATCAGTGTTTTGGGACACCGAGTCTTGCAAAAACTCTTTCCATGTGACTTCGGCAAGAATCACTCCTTGACGTTTTTAATGCTAAAAAGGTTTTAGCATCTTGTCAATATGTATCTTTGCTCAGCCCTATTAGGTAAATCTATCTCCATAGATCATCATGCCTAATATAAAGGCTATTTAGCCCAAGCACTTCATTGAAAAACTATTTTCAAATGAAGTCCTAATTCGTGTCAAGAATTTTAATTCCAATTAACAATGTGTCAAGCACACAAGGTTTTTAGAAATGTTATTATGCTCCCACTTACTTTCTTGAATTACAAGCATCTTCGTTACCCATTGATGAAGTCAAAACCCTTTTAACCATTTCATCAAAACACAAAGATTCCAACTCCATTTTGCTCTCTTCTGTCCATTGCTGGAACTCTGAAGTTTGCATACTTACTAGCATCCTCTGGATTGACAAAATACCTTGGACTGTAACACATGCAAGTCCTTGGTTTCATTTCCATCAGGTGGAAATCCTTTTGTCATCCATTGTTTTATATCTCATGATTGAAATATGTCTTAATTGCTAGTTCAACCCGAACCGACTTTAAGCATCGCTACGGTGAAGCAACCTCATCGTAGTCAACTCCTTGAACTTGTATATTGCAACAAGTCGAGCTTTATGGATAAAACATTTTTATTCGTATCAGTTATAGTTCCATAAATATTCGTCAGACTCTAAGTCTTCCGAAAGGTGTATCAAGGTTTTAATCTTGAATCACTTATATGGAAACTATCTCGGATTGTATTGGCATTTAGCCAATTCCGGAGTCAGGGCCCATCAACGCTTCCTTGTGTATCGTAGGTATACTATTGTCTAACAACAATATCTCGTTTGCGCACCTGAGAGGTTTGCACGAGCCTTGCCTACGTGGTTCAGCTGCAAGTTCGACCGAAGTCCATACATTTTATTGTAGAGACTTCCGTATCAGTCGCAGTAGGAAAATCTGGAATTACTTCCAAGGTCTCTTTCCTTTGATCTGATGACGAAGATACCGTTTATCTCGTCGAGTTGCACTATTCTCCCACTCACCTTTTTGAAAGAACCATTTTCTTCAAAAAGCATACCGTTCTTTATGGCAAACCTATTTGCCTCGGTATAGTGAGGGAGGAATACCCAATTACTTGGGATAACCTACAAAGTAGCACTTGTCTGATTTGGAATAGGTTTGTAACCTTTTACACAAGCCCCATATTCCAAATGTTAAGAAAAGATATAACATGGTTGGGCGTACCATACCATGGCGTCATTTCAACAGACCTGATGGAGCTCTTTTCAGTGTAAAAGCCGCAGTCTCTAAAGCATCACTTTAAAAGGGATAATGGCAAATTTATTTATGTCATCTTTGATCTTACCATGTCATAAATGGTTCAATTACATCTTCACGGACTTTCCACTCACAGTGGTGTTCCGGGAGGTGTAAGTTATGAAACTCTTTTCACAACTCATCAGACATTCGCTAAACTTGTAACTCAAATATTTCTTTCTGCAATCGAATTGTAGAAACATATTTATCTTGTTACAATAACTTCTACTTCATATTTGAAAACCTTTCGAATGATTTCAAAAGATCCAGACATACGTCTCATCAAGTAAATATCCACATATCTACTTGAGTCATTTCTGAAGATAGATAAATCCACTACTTGCAACAACCTTTATCGTACTACACACATCAAATGTATGATCACCAATAAGTTTGTTGTCCGTTCCTTATGGCCCGTGAACGGTATTTCAGTCACTTCTCTTTTCGGAGGAAAGTTGCAAGTGTCAGATGATTCAAAATCAAACGACTTCAAAATCCATCATAATGGAATTTATCCATGCGGGTTTCTTCAATGTGACCAAATGCAGTGCCACACTTGTGTGGTATTCTTTTAGTCTTGCGACATTTAGCGTTAGTGTTATGGATGTATCATATTACCATCAATATTCATAACATACATCCCATCTAGGATGGAAGCATGGCCCTTCATGTTATTCATAATACTGAACAACAATTGTTGTTTTTATGAACAACTCTTTTGCAACAAACATTGTGCAATGGGCTAGAGTGTATGAAACTCTAAAATGAATTATGAAAGTAAATCTAGAGGTAATATATTAATATCATTATTCATAACATACATCTCATTCTCAATGAAAGTATGGCCCTTATGTTATTCATAACTTCGAACATCAAAAGTTCTCTTATGAACAACCTTCTTGCAAGATACCTTATGCAATGGGCTAGAGTTTATGAAACTCTAAATGAATTATGAAAATAAATACATACGGTAATACACCGATGGAAGGTATAGTAACATTTACTATGTTCCCTGTGTATACCAAAACCTCATTCCTGGCTAGTCTTTCAGGCCGTAGTAGTTCTTACATCGAGTTGCAACAGAGTGCAATCGAGCGGGTATATTTGTGATTGTCTCACAATACCCAAGAATTAGTGATTAACATGTTTAACCATAATTCCCAAGAACTATATCTTTTACCAGCCTTCTATACATCAAAACTTGTATGACATTCATACATGAGCTGGATATTCCAGTCTTCTTTCTTTTTGCCTTTATACTTCTAACAGTTTAACTTTCAGTATTTCTCCTACTCTCAGAAGAAGCACTCAACTTAATAGTGGCGTTAGCCCCGGACTTCCTTGGTGTGTAAGTCACACTAACACCCTTCGGACACTTCCTTTCTCTTTAAGTTGTTGTTTTATTCACCTTTCATCATATGACAGGCGTTCTACTGGATCCCTCTCTTATCAGTCTAATGCATAGTAAACTCTTTTACTAATAGTTTGCAAACAAACATTGCTTTGGATATCTCATATCTTTTAGCCTTTGTCTGTCTCTGAAAATGATTTTCAGATTCCATGAATATCACATAACTATCCAAACTTTCGAAGTTCAGGTCTGATGGAAGCAAACATATTGCACTTGACTGAAACGGAATTCTAGCTTTTGGATCGAAGGATGAGAGTCACATGATCCATAGCATAAGCGAGAGAATACCGAAAGTATGCGATAGGACAAAGTCCTTCTCGGCACTCTGGAGGACAATCTTCACATTACGTTACAAACCGTAAAGATTTAACCAGATATTTAACAGCTATTCAATTTTAATAGGGAAGGTGGAAATGCGAGCCATTATTCTACAACTATTATGCAAATCACACTTAGACAGTGTTCAAAATTAATTGCACTGAGAATTAAACAAGTTAATTCAACAGTGCTCTCCCACTCAAATCAATATCTCTCATAATTGATTGTGAGCGATTCAAGATCCATATTACAATTCAACGCCAAGGATGTGTCCATCTCAAGTGACGAAAATTGCAATCGGTAGGCCAACTTGCCAATCACATCTCTATGTGACTCTTGTTCATCTTTCGATGGGCGTGTTCCGAGCTCAGGACGCTCCTCCAGAACGTCAAGACAACCAAGTGATCTTGCTGCGAGGTCTCAACTCACCTGCCTCACACTTCCCTAATCGTTCGCACCCATGTGTCCATGTGATGCCCCGAAAAGTTAGGTGCCGTGACGGTGCTACACTTGGGAGAACACTAACTACTTGATATTTTTGTGAGAGATCACCCTAATAAAAGCGACTACCGCGCAATCAAGAAGGGTGCAACATAAGGGATAAACATCTCAGGCAATTCATAATAGCATGATATGGTATAGCCCTTTCTGACGGAGAAGTCTTGTATTTCTTCGTCTTCGGCATTCGCGTCGGTGTTCACCTTTGCGAAGATTGCCACCACCTTGTCGATGCACCAGATCATATTGCTATCTCTATAGCTAATAAAATAATGCATTACAACAAGGTTGACACGCAGGTCATTTAAAGTGCAATCATATGGCTCCAGCCATCATGCCGAATCATGACACGCAGGTCAATAAATTTACATTATATAGTCATCTCATACATAATCAAATTATTATGAGCACTGTTATACCACATCATATGCACATGCAAACCCTCCTGCAAAACCAAGTTAGACGCCTCTAATCGGTTCATGCAAAAACTTGTTTTACGTGGCTTCTATGGTTTCGAAACAAACCGAAGCTACCAACGTCCATCATCAAGTATGATAATTCAAGTCGCTAGATTAACTTTCCAGGGTGTATGAAAACCGAGATAATAAAATCTCGAGCCCCATACTAAACTTCGTCATACACATGACCCCCGTGCAGATCATATCTGCATTGCCCTTTTGTCTTCGAAATTTCATCTTTCCTTTTAACTACGGTGGAATTCAATGAACTGTTAGCACTTCGTTGATCAATCAGGATCGCGGATTGCCAGAACTTTGAAACTCCACCATACTGTTATCAAGATCAGAAATATGCAAATTCCAGGGAAGCAACAAGAACATCGGGTAACAGAACTACCTAATTATATTGTGCAACACCCATACATCTCTATGTATTCTAGATCGCAACCTGCATCTATGCATAGCACGGCTCATGATGCCACTGTAGGGTAACGCAGCAAAAAACAAATTTTTTCCGACCTACGCACCAGCCCAGGACCACTATGGAGACTGCATACAAGGTTTGATCATTTTCGTTACCGACTCATAGCGCAGCGGAAGTAGAGTCGATGACGATCGGCGGTGCAGATCCCCGCAGCTAGGATTTACAACCTCCCAACTGCGAGGATGTATACCCTCGTCTTCCCTTCGGACAGCCCTCCGGGAGGCGGTCGAACAGTCCCCCGGACGATGTCGCGGACAGCCCTTCGGGAGGACCTTCGAAACTCGAATGGTCACTCGGACAGCCCTTCGGGAGGACTCACAGAACTCGGACCGTCACTTGGACAGCCCTTCGGGAGGCACTCTTGAACAGCCCCTCGGGCACTAAGATCGAAACTACGACCTCTCTACAGAGCACACATACGGTGTCACCTATCCGGCAGGGCTTTGCCGTCCAGAACTAGTTCCTGCCGGAACCCAGACAGCCTTTCGGCTCTACGAAACTCTTTTCGTGGGAGGGAGAGAGAAGCCAGATAACATCTTGGCATGTGTATGAGAGCAAGGGATGAGTGTGGAGGGCTGCCCCTCCACCTCTATTTATAGGAAAGCCAAGGGGTAGGGTAGTTATCCAATAAAACCCAAAGGCATATGAGGGAAGTCCTTCCACAAGGACCTAAAGGAGAAACCAAGGAACAAGAGGGGCTCCAAGGTGGAGCCCCTAGTGTGGCCGGCCACTCCCCCATGAGGGCCCCCCCAAAGGGGGTTCTCATCCATCCACATCACCTTCTAGAAGCCTTTAGCAAAAGCCCTAAAAGGTGGCTTCCAAAAATTATCCAAAAAGCACTTTCACTATTCACGACGACATTTTTCAGCGTCCGTTCGAACTGAAAATATTTATGTGGGCTTAGAACAATTCCAGTACCCACTAAAATAATTTTCAACGCGTTTTGGAACAATTCCAGATTAGTGATTTTCATCTGCGAAAAGCATCTGAAGCGGTTCCGGCAGCTCCGAAACATTTCCGGTTTTTCTTCCAGAAAATTCCCAGAAGTTTCCAGAATGATTCTGGCACCCTCCAAGAATTATCAGGCATGTGCCGAAATCAATTTGACTTAATGGTATCCTCTGAAACAACTTTTCAGTTTCACCGGAACTCATCCGGTGACCTCTCTCTGTGGAACTTTTCCGCTGTCCGAAACTTTTTGGTGTCCGAAACTTTTTCGGTGATTTTCTCTCAGACTCCCTGTCTAGTATTCAGCAGATAGATGACCCTTAAGCGTGTGACCCTATAGGTTCGGTGAAGTATAGACATGACACGGAACCCCTTCCGATCAATGATCAACATCGGAGCCGTGGACACCCATATTGACCCCTATACCCACACGAATGAATATTCGAGTGAACCTCCTGTTGCCGTGTGCTATTCCTGTTGCTTCGCGATATGTTACAAATACCAGAGGTGAGACATGTAGGCATTCCCGTGGATCAACAACTTGTCCACTATGCTAGTTACCTCGTTACCGGTATTGTTCTCTTTTCTCGTTACCGTGTTCCGGCATCCCCGTGATCAAATCACATAGTGTCTGGCCAGACGATGATGGATACCGTAACACCGAGAGGGCCCAGAGATATCTCTCCATCGTCGGAGGAGCAAATCCCAATCTTGAGCTATCAAGTTACTTGACATACTTTCCCATGAACCCGTAAGCAGCCGTAATAGCCATCCATTTACGGATGACGTTTAACAAACCCCAAAGTTCATGAATCAAGCATGAAGAAACTCGATACTCTCATGGTCTGAGGAATCATGCAAACATTAACCATCTCTGTGTTATTAACCATAAACTTGTGACGAATGTATCTCATAGCATAACATCAATCGGGTCGATTCAACACAAATGTTCTTCTAACATTTGTGCCCTCAAAGTTGCTGGCATAGACATGCCTATGATTGGGAAAACATAATCATCATGCAACACCTGAGCTAGTCTTAGAGGCATGACTAGGAATACATTTTACCGTTTATTATTCCACACGTGCACATGGGTTTTCCCCAGAGCCTTTATGGATATACGGGCTCGGGAACCACAGCAGTTATAGCATGGAACATAAACCTAATTATGAACACGGAGATAAATAATAACATTTATTATTGCCTCTAGGGCATATCTCCTACAATGTGGTCACCTAAATGGGAGTAGTCGAATTGGTCACCTCATTTTCTGTTTTCAATATTATAATGTATTCTAATTGTGAGATATGATGCGCTGTCATATTATGCAAAATCTACCTGTATTACTATTTAAGTATCATGAACCTTATTATGCATCAGAGATAACAGAAAATAGGACCACTGTAGATTAGACCTTTTATGTTTACTGTTATTACCATGTAAATATTTGAAGACCACCTCAATTGTTTGAGATGTGGATTGTTTGTACATATTTTGTTGGTGGTTGGCAGATCTGGTCCATCATAATTTTGTCCTGCTACCATGCAGTTCTATGCACCATGCAATTTTTTCGTCTTTGTTCTCAGTTCAGGTCGTCTTGCTGTAGTCGCGTGAAAGGATGGTGTTCGTTAGCTATATCAACCCTCTGCGTCTTTTCGTGGTCAGGGAGGACGCCGTCCAACAGCGTTGTCCTCAAGGTGCGTCCGGGCGACTTCGACCCGCCTCTCTCCTGTGCCTTCTCCTTCTCCGCTTCGCTTCCCGCTGTGATGCTCTTGACTTTGCTGATCTTAACTTAGGCTGCCGCCAATTGGTGCTCAGTAGGAGAGGCACAACCTCCGACACACCGAAGAGACAGACGACTTCCATGTAGAACTCGTTGAAGTGACTGCCGATGACGTACATGTCCGTCTATCTCTCAATCTCGATTTTCTTATGGATTGAAAGCTGAGATGCCGTGTCTTTGTGAGATGCCAATGCCATGATAATTTGATGACTGTACCAACTTTTTGATTTTCATTGGAATGATTTTATAGCCTCTGTTAGTAGAGCTATTTTCCTTGTTTTTCAGTGCCACCAAATTAAATGCCATTGTTTCCAATGTGTGTGTGTGTGGTGTGCGTGCGCGCGCGCGGTGTTGTGACAAGTTCTGCTCTAAACAAATATATGAGACACACCCAAATTGCACATGTGTATTCATGTTAAATTGTTGCGACAGGTGCAATTATATTTTGATCTAAATTTCTGAACAAGCAAAGGTACGAATACTAATGCCAGTGCAGTTTCGCTTTTCCTAGGATGGCCCGGATGGCCCGAGGTGAGCAGCCTTTGATACGCCATGCAAGCCTTTGATGGCCCGGATGGCCCGGATCTCCATCATGTATTTTGCTCATCAGTGTTTTGGGACACCGAGTCTTGCAAAAACTCTTTCCATGTGACTTCGGCAAGAATCACTCCTTGAGTTTTTAATGCTAAAAAGGTTTTAGCATCTTGTCAATATGTATCTTTGCTCAGCCCTATTAGGTAAATCTATCTCCATAGATCATCATGCCTAATATAAAGGCTATTTAGCCCAAGACTTCATTGAAAAACTATTTTCAAATGAAGTCCTAATTCGTGTCAAGAATTTTAATTCCAATTAACAATGTGTCAAGCACACAAGGTTTTTAGAAATGTTATTATGCTCCCACTTACTTTCTTGAATTACAAGCATCTTCGTTACCCATTGATGAAGTCAAAACCCTTTTAAACCATTTCATCAAAAAACAAAGATTCCAACTCCATTTTGCTCTTTCTGTCCATTGCTGGAACTCTGAAGTTTGCATACTTACTAGCATCCTCTGGATTAAAAAATACCTGGACTGTAACACATGCAAGTCCTTGGTTTCATTTCCATCAGGTGGAAATCCTTTTGTCATCCATTGTTTTATATCTCATGATTGAAATATGTCTTAATTGCTAGTTCAACCCGAAACGACTTTAAGCATCGCTAGGTGAAGCAACCTCATCGTAGTCAACTCCTTGAACTTGTATATTGCAAAAGTCGAGCTTTATGGATAAAACATTTTTATTCGTATCAGTTATAGTTCCATAAATATTCGTCGACTCTAAGTCTTCCGAAAGGTGTATCAAGGTTTTAATCTTGAATCACTATATGGAAACTATCTCGGATTGTATTGGCATTAGCCAATTCCGGAGTCAGGGCCCATCAACGCTTCCTTGTGTATCGTAGGTATACTATTGTCTAACAACAATATTCGTTTGCGCACCTGAGAGGTTTGCACGAGCCTTGCCTACGTGGTTCAGCTGCAAGTTCGACCGAAGTCCATACATTTATTTGTAGAGACTTCCTTCAGTCGCAGTAGGAAAATCTGGAATTACTTCCAAGGTCTCTTTCCTTGATCTGATGACGAAGATACCGTTTATCTCGTCGAGTTGCACTATTCTCCCACTCACCTTTTTGAAAAACCATTTTCTTCAAAAAGCATACCGTTCTTTATGGCAAACCTATTTGCCTCGTATAGTGAGGGAGGAATACCCAATTACTTGGGATAACCTACAAGTAGCACTTGTCTGATTTGGAATAGGTTTGTAACCTTTTACACAAGCCCCATATTCAAATGTTAAGAAAAGATAAACATGGTTGGGCGTACCATACCATGGCGTCATTTAACAGACGATGGCGCTTTTTCAGTGTAAAAGCCGCAGTCTCTAAAGCATCACTTTAAAAGGGATAATGGCAAATTTATTTATGTCATCTTTGATCTTACCATGTCATAAATGGTTCAATTACATCTTCACGGACTTTCCACTCACAGTGGTGTGTTCGGGAGGGTAAGTATGAAACTCTTTTCACAACTCATCAGACATTCGCTAAACTTGTAACTCAAATATTTCTTTCTGCAATCGAATTGTAGAAACATATTTATCTTGTTACAATAACTTCTACTTCATATTTGAAAACTTTCGAATGATTTCAAAAGATCCAGACATACGTCATCAAGTAAAATCCACATATCTACTTGAGTCATTTCTGAAGATAGATAAATCCACTACTTGCAACAACCTTTATCGTACTACACACATCAAATGTATGATCACCAATAAGTTTGTTGTCCGTTCCTTATGGCCCGTGAACGGTATTTCAGTCACTTCTCTTTTCGGAGGAAAGTTGCAAGTGTCAGATGATTCAAAATCAAACGACTTCAAAATCCATCATAATGGAATTTATCCATGCGGGTTTCTTCAATGTGACCAAATGCAGTGCCACACTTGTGTGGTATCTTTTAGTCTTGCGACATTTAGCGTTAGTGTTATGGATGTATATATTACCATCAATATTCAAACATACATCCCATCTAGGATGGAAGCATGGCCCTTCATGTTATTCATATACTGAACAACAATTGTTGTTTTTTATGAACAACTCTTTGCAACCAAACATTGTGCAATGGGCTAGAGTGTATGAAACTCTAAAATGAATTATGAAAGTAAATCTAGAGGTAATATATTAATATCATTATTCATAACATACATCTCATTCTCAATGAAAGTATGGCCTTATGTTATTCATAACTTCGAACATCAAAAGTTCTCTTATGAACAACCTTCTTGCAAGATACCTTATGCAATGGGCTAGAGTTTATGAAACTCTAAATGAATTATGAAAATAAATACATACGTATACACCGATGGAAGGATAGTAACATTTACTATGTTCCCTGTGTATACCAAAAACCTCATTCTGGCTAGTCTTTCAGGCCGTAGTAGTTCTTACATCAGAGTTGCAACAGAGTGCAATCGAGACGGGTATATTTGTGATTGTCTCACAATACCCAGAATTAGTGATTAACATGTTTAACCATAATTCCCAAGAACTATATCTTTTACCAGCCTTCTATACATCAAAACTTGTATGACATTCATACATGAGCTGGATATTCAGCTTCTTTCTTTTTGCCTTTAACTTCTAAAGTTTAACTTTCGTATTTCTCCTACTCAGAAGAAGCACTCAACTTAAGTGGCGTTGCCGCGGTCCTACTCGTAACTAAACTTACCTGTCGAATCTCTTGCTTGTTTAGTACCAAACCTGACCTTCTCTTTAAGTGTTGTTTATTCACTTATCATATGACAGGCGTTCTAACTGGATCCCTTCTTATCAGTCTAATGCATAGTAAACTCTTTTACTAATAGTTTGCAAACAAACATTGCTTTGGATATCTCATATCTTTTAGCCTTTGTCTGTCTCTGAAAATGATTTCAGATTCCATGAATATCACATAACTATCCAACTTCGAAGTTCGGGTCTCATGGAAGCAAATGTATTGCACTTGACTGAACGGAATTCTAGCTTTTGGATCGAAGGACGAGAGTCACATGATCCATAGCATAAGCGAAAGAATACCGAAAGTATGCGATAGGACAAAGTCCTTCTCGGCTCTTGAGGACAATCTCACATTACGTTACCAAACCGTAAAGTTTTAACCAGATATTTAACAGCTATTCATTTTAACAAGGAAGGTGGAAAAGCGAGCCATTATTCTACAACTATTATGCAATCACACTTAGACAGTGTTCAAAATTAATTGCACTGAGAATTAAACAAGTTAATTCTACAGTGCGCTCCCACTCAAATCAATATCTCTCATAATTGATTGTGAGTGATTCAAGATCCATATTACAATTCAACGCCAAGGATGTGTCCATCTCAAGTGACGAGAATTGCAATCGATAGGCCAACTTGCCAATCACATCTCTATGTGATCTTGTTCATCTTTCGATGGGTGTTCCGAGTCAGGACGCTCCTCCAGAACGTCAAGACAACCAAGTGATCTCACTGCGTCGGTCTCAACTCACCCGCCTCACACTTCCCTAATCGTTCGCACCCATGTGTCCATGTGATGCCCCGAAAAGTAGGTGCCGTGACGGTGCTACACTTGGGAGAACACTAACTACTTGATATTTTTGTGAGAGATCACCCTAATAAAGCGACTACCGCGCAATCACAAAAGGGTGCATCATAAGGGATAAACATCTCAGGCCAATTCATAATAGCATGATATGGTATAGCCTTTCTGACGGAGAAGTCTTGTATTTCTTCGTCTTCGGCATTGCGTCGGTGTTCACCTTCGCGAAGATTTCCACCACTTGTCGATGCACCAGATAATATTGCTATCTCTATAGCTAATAAAATAGCATTACAACAAGGTTGACACGCAGGTCATTTAAAGTGCAATCATATGGCTCCAGCCATCATGCCGAATCATGACACACAGGTACATGTTATTAATTTACATCATATAGTCATCTCATACATAATCAAATTTATATGAGCACTGCTATACCACATCAAATGCACATGCAAACCCTCCTGCAAACCAAGTTAGACGCCTCTAATCGGTTCATGCAAAAACTTGTTTTACGTGGCTTCAAGGTTTCAAAACAAACCGAAGCTACCAACGTCCATCATCAAGTATGATAATTCAAGTCGCTAGATTAACTTTCCAGGGTGTATGAAAACCGAGATAATAAAATCTCGAGCCCCATACTAAACTTCGTCATACGCATGACCCCCGTGCAGATCATATCTGATTGCCCTTTCGTCTGCAAAATTTCATCTTTCTTTTTAACTAAGGTGGAATCAATGAACTGTTAGCACTTCGTTGATCAATCAGGATCGCGGATTGCCAGAACTTTGAAACTCCACCATACTGTTATCAAGATCAGAAATATGCAAATTCCAGGGAAGCAACAAGAACATCGGGTAACAGTTTCATCTGCTACCGCACAAAAATTTTCAGTAATAGACTCATCTACTACCTAATTATATTGTGCAACACCCATACATCTCTATGTATTCTAGATCGCAACCTGCATCTCGCATAGCACGGCTCATGATGCCACTGTAGGGGAACGCAGCAGAAAACAAAAAATTTCCGACCTACGCACCAGCCCAGGACCACTATGGAGACTGCATACAAGGTTTGATCATTTTCGTTACCGACTTGTAGCGCAGCGGAAGTAGAGTCGATGACGATCGGTGGTGCAGATCCCCGCAGCTAGGATTTACAACCTCCCAACGCGAGGATGTATACCCTCGTCTTCCCTTCGGACCGCCCTCCGGGAGGCGGTCGAACAGTCCCCCGGACGTGTGTCGCGGACAGCCCTTCGGGAGGACCTTCAACTCGAACGGTCACTCGGACAGCCCTTCGGGAGGATCACAGACCTCGGACCGTCACTTGGACAGGCCTTCAGGAGGCACTCACGAACAGCCCCTCGGGCACTAAGATCGAATCTACGACCTCTCTACAGAGTTGCACACATACGGTGTCATCTATCCGGCAGGGCTTCGCCGTCCGAACTAGTTCCCACCGGAACCCAGACAGCCTTTCGGCTCTACGAAACTCTTTTCGTGGGAGGGAGGAGAAGCCAGATCATTGCATGGACCTTGTATGTGAGAAGGGATGAGGTTTGGGCAGCCCCCTCAACTCCTATTTATAGGAAAACCCAAGGGGTAGTGCCTCCCAAATTACCAAAAACTCCCATGCAAAAGTCTTCACATGAGGGTAATATGGACAAAATGGGATGCCATGTGGAGCTCCAAAGAGCTCCACCCCCTTGGCCGGCCACCCCTTGGGGGTCCCCCATGAGGTGCTCTCATGGCCCCCAAAGTCCTTCTAGAAGCCTTTAGCAAAGCCCTAAAAGGTGGCTTTCCAAAATACCCCAAAAAGCACTTTCACTATTCACGACGAAATTTTTCAGCGTCCGTTCGAACTGAAAATATTTATGTGGGCTTAGAACATTTCCAGTCACACTAAAATAATTTTCAACGTGTTCTGGAACAATTCGTTTAGTGATTTCATCTGCGAAAAGCATCTGAAGCGGTTCCGGCAGCCTCGGAACATCGGTTTTTTTCTCCAGAAAATTCTCAGAAGTTTCCAGAATGATTCTGGCATCCTCCAAGAATTATCAGGCATGTGCCGAAACCATTTTGACTTAATGGTATCCCCTAAAACAACTTTTCAGTTTCACCGGAACTCATCCGGTGACCTCTCTCTGCGGAACTTTTCCGCTGTCCGAAACTTTTCGGTGTCCGAAACTTTTTCGGTGATTTTCTCTCAGACTCCCTGTCTAGTATTCAGCAGATAGATGACCCTTAAGCGTGTGACCCTATAGGTTCGGTGAAGTATAGACATGACACGGAACCCCTTCCGATCAATGATCAACATCGGAGCCGTGGACACCCATATTGACCCCTATACCCACACGAATGAATATTCGAGTGAACCTCCAGTTGCCGTGTGCTATTCCTGTTGCTTCGCGATATGTTACAAATACCCGAGGTGAGACATGTAGGCATTCCCATGGATCAACAACTTGTCCACTATGCTAGTTACCTCGTTACCGGTATTGTTCTCTTTTCTCGTTACCGTGTTCCGGCATCCCCGTGATCAAATCACATAGTGTGTGGCGAGACGATGATGGATACCGTAACACCGAGAGGGCCCAGAGATATCTCTCCATCGTCGGAGGAGCAAATCCCAATCTTGAGCTATCAAGTTACTTGACATACTTTCCCATGAACCCGTAAGCCGCCGTAATAGCCATCCATTTACGGATGACGTTTAACAAACCCCAAAGTTCATGAATCAAGCATGAAGAAACTCGATACTCTCATGGTCTGAGGAATCATGCAAACATTAACCATCTCTGTGTTATTAACCATAAACTTGTGACGAATGTATCTCATAGCATAACATCAATCGGGTCGATTCAACACAAATGTTCTTCTAACATTTGTGCCCTCAAAGTTGCTGGCATAGACATGCCTATGATTGGGAAAACATAATCATCATGCAACACCTGAGCTAGTCTTAGAGGCATGACTAGGAATACATTTTACCGTTTATTATTCCACACGTGCACATGGGTTTTCCCCAGAGCCTTTATGGATATACGGGCTCGGGAACCACAGCAGTTATAGCATGGAACATAAACCTAATTATGAACACGGAGATAAATAATAACATTTATTATTGCCTCTAGGGCATATCTCCTACAATGTGGTCACCTAAATGGGATTAGTCGAATTGGTCACCTCATTTTCTGTTTTCAATATTATAATGTATTCTAATTGTGAGATATGATGCGCTGTCATATTATGCAAAATCTACCTGTATTACTATTTAAGTATCATGAACCTTATTATGCATCAGAGATAACAGAAAATAGGACCACTGTAGATTAGACCTTTTATGTTTACTGTTATTACCATGTAAATATTTGAAGACCACCTCAATTGTTTGAGATGTGGATTGTTTGTACATATTTTGTTGGTGGTTGGCAGATCTGGTCCATCATAATTTTGTCCTGCTACCATGCAGTTCTATGCACCATGCAATTTTTTCGTCTTTGTTCTCAGTTCAGGTCGTCTTGCTGTAGTCGCGTGAAAGGATGGTGTTCGTTAGCTATATCAACCCTCTGCGTCTTTTCGTGGTCAGGGAGGACGCCGTCCAACAGCGTTGTCCTCAAGGTGCGTCCGGGCGACTTCGACCCGCCTCTCTCCTGTGCCTTCTCCTTCTCCGCTTCGCTTCCCGCTGTGATGCTCTTGACTTTGCTGATCTTAACTTAGGCTGCCGCCAATTGGTGCTCAGTAGGAGAGGCACAACCTCCGACACACCGAAGAGACAGACGACTTCCATGTAGAACTCGTTGAAGTGACTGCCGATGACGTACATGTCCGTCTATCTCTCAATCTCGATTTTCTTATGGATTGAAAGCTGAGATGCCGTGTCTTTGTGAGATGCCAATGCCATGATAATTTGATGACTGTACCAACTTTTTGATTTTCATTGGAATGATTTTATAGCCTCTGTTAGTAGAGCTATTTTCCTTGTTTTTCAGTGCCACCAAATTAAATGCCATTGTTTCCAATGTGTGTGTGTGTGTGTGTGTGCGCGCGCGCGCGCGTGTGTGACAAGTTCTGCTCTAAACAAATATATGAGACACACAAATGCACATGTGTATTCATGTTAAATTGTTGCGACAGGTGCAATTATATTTTGATCTAAATTTCTGAACAAGCAAAGGTACGAATACTAATGCCAGTGCAGTTTCGCTTTTCCTAGGATGGCCCGGATGGCCCGAGGTGAGCAGCCTTTGATACGCCATGCAAGGCGCCCAGGAGCTGCCTTCCAGATAAATCCGGTTGCCACCGACCGGCACGAGCTCGCTTCGGCCTCCTCTTCTCCCCAACTAACAGCCTCCTCCTCTGATCTTGCAGCTGCTGCCTCATCGCCAACCTACAACAACAAGGTGAGCCTCCTGCCTTTATATGTTGTCGTGATTAAGAAGGTTGGAGTAGCTTTGTGAATGGATGGAATCACCTGCCTGTTCCATTCACCAACCCCAATGACCAGTGTTTAGCCCCAACGTCTGTTCGATTGAATCCCTTGCTACAGCCGCTAGGTCCTAGCCTCATTTCATTGGTTAATTTTATGTATAATTGTGTGATAAGACATTGAGGTGTATGCATATCTATCACAGTATATCATACTTTTGATTGTAGTATAGGTAATCTGGCCTTTTTGGTGCATATATCTAGCTCCGATTGGTTTTGTGGTTTCTCTAATTATTATAAATTAACCGAAATAATGTGACCTTATTTACAATTTTGGTTGAGAGTAAACATTCACGGAGACCTAATTAAGATTGATTAAACTGCTCTTATGTTATATGTTTGTTAGTTCCTTTATACTCCAAAAGAAAAAAAATCTGACTAACAAAACTCTGTCAATGGTTAATAATGCAGTGTTTAATAATTTTGGGGCCCTTTTTCTTTCATTTGTTGCTCAGTTTGCTTGTTGTCCTTTTACACTGTCCTCTTACAAATATTCTTACTTTTAGTTCCAAATTATAAGATGAATAGATTCTATCTCACGTTCATCAATTGTCTGCTGGCGATGACAAGTGTGTGTAGGCTCATAACAAAATATGATCTTTTGCTCTATTTTTTTATGTCACGGTCTGCTCTTGCTAAGGCTTAAGTAACAATTGCACTATGAAAGGAGCAAGGATCAGTGTCCTGATTTACGTAAGCGATGACGAAGGTTTACAATCTGTGGGAGTGTAGTTGCTCATTTTTTCTACCGATCTTATATTCAACTAACCAATTGTCTCCGAATGACCAGACAGACACCGCCGCAAAGGTCACCATGTTAGAAAGGCAAATGTTTGATTTTGCAACTAATGTATTCGTTGCATGAATGGTTAATGGTTCCATACCAAGTATTATAGTCTAATATTCGGGAATAAATAATTAGTGAAAATCATATTATTACTTTACCTCGGTTTGATATGCAAGAATAAATAAGTAGTGATCATTTATGCCAGGTTCATGTTACCTGCCAACTCACAAAGTCACTTCTATGTTGTGTATCTCACAGACTATTTATGCCAGGTTCATACTATTGAATAGTGACAAGAATGATTCTGAGAAACCAGGTGTCCAGAGGACTCTGATCCAGGGGCCTAGACCTCAGACCATCAATGTAATAGGTAATTTCCGCAACATGTAAGTAGGTCACATATCTTAGTTTTCTGTTATTTCTGATTATTTGTCTTGGAAGATCCTTTTTTCTTTTACAATCAGTTGTATTGTTTTGCATTCGATATAACTAAAATGAAGGGTATATTAGAGACACCATGTTCCTATTTCTTTACATAAAAAAAAGTAATGCATGCATATAAAACTTTGATCAATGACTCACTGAAAATTGTGCTTCCTTTTTCACCTGGTATATTGGTCTGTGTCATTTTGTTAGAAATATAGCTAGCTAGATAATAAAGGATGACATTTTCTCTGATATATACTTTTAAAACACATATGTTCCTAGCTGACTTAGTGCTTTACTTTCATTTGACTGTTAACAATTTAATGATTTGATTCTTTCGTGGAACAAACGAAATACAAGACGGCTGCAGCATGTAGAACATCGTATTCGGTTTACTATGTGGTTATTTCATTAAGATTATTGCATCTCTTTTTGTTTTCAATAATGTCATTTTTGCTTCTCACTTTGTAACGATTATACTGCTGATCAGTTTGTGTTGTGCTTCTTAGGATCTTGC
The DNA here is from genome assembly GCA_011799875.1 of Thinopyrum elongatum. Lineage (NCBI taxonomy): Eukaryota > Viridiplantae > Streptophyta > Magnoliopsida > Poales > Poaceae > Thinopyrum > Thinopyrum elongatum. The sequence continues at coordinate 41,454,496 of CM022297.1, read as the reverse complement.
CAATTCTACTTTTTGTTTCCAGATGTAATTACTTTTAATAGCGCTTCTGTTCTACAATCGATAGTTTCACATCATGCAAGGGCTAGGCTCAACCACTTGCCTGTTCTATCAAAGGTAAAGATGAAAGGACTTCTTATTTTCTATTGCTGCATGCAAAGTTCACTGGAACTTATGACTCTAAGTGGGTGTGAAATAACATGCTTAATCTTGACACAATGACATACGGAGAAACTATACTTCCCATAGTGAAGTTGGTATTTTAATTCACACAAGTTTCTGCGTACTGCTGATTAAACCCATACTTGTCATATGAATAAAGTCAACATCCAAAGGAAATTGATTTTTTTCTTGCGCCGATAATCATTCAGTTATTATTTCGCAGTACATATCCGATTCATTTTACCCCCTCTGTATATTTTGTAGGGCGCTGATGTCTCAAAGCAGTAGTATTGGTTTTTTATTGCCAAGTAGAAGGTTTTGTATGTCATGGGCTTGGCCTTGACGCCTTGGACCAGGCCGCAACGTCGAATACGTCGTCCATGGCCTCTTGCGCCACCACAGCCATTTCTGCCTCGCACTGCATCAACCCCCTCCTTCACCAGCCACCGATCAAACCCGTGATGCTAGCTTCCCTAGATTCTTTCGGTTCAAGTTCCGCACCGAATCATCCACCACACGGTGCGGTTTCTTTGGTGCCTTTTAAAATCTTGCACAAATTTCTGTCCCTCCCTCTATTCTATTAGATCCAGTGATTGGTGCTAGCTAGAAACCGGTGTTTTTAAGAATATTCGTTGTTGTATTATTTGATGGAAGATGGGTTGTCTCACAGAGCTAATGTAAGTTGTTGGACTACGAACGGATAACAAACCAATATGGACTATGTATTTTGGTTTGTTCACTCGTTTCAGTTCATACATAGCCCATACTGAAATATCTATTTGTGAACGGATCAACGGAGGGAATACATATATATCTTTGCCCATCTTAGAACTGGTTTGTGTAAGCAATACATTTTTATACCACTGCCATTGCAATTTGATTAAAGCATGCACTTCTTCCTCTCTGAATTACTCTTACAACTACATACATGTGGATGTACCTTTGCATTTTGTTAACTTCATTTGCATTTTGAAGGAGATGACTGCTATCATGGTCAGGCCAAGGGCTATGCTCAGTGCGATTCTTAGCAAGATTTGTTTGCCTGATGCAAAGTACGCACGCTATAGGAACTACAACCGACGTGTGGGTGCAACTGTCATTTTCTGGCCGTCCATGTTGCACTTGTCCACAATGGCAGAACCCAGGAAGATCCAAGACAGTCCAACTAGGGATATTTCAGCAGGTAAATGAGCAAAACAATTATCGTTAGCCAGATAGTTATTTTGTGTTGTTTCATCTTATAATGAAATTTCATTGTCTAAGGCCGGCAAATTTATTTCCCTTCCAGTTATGTATGTGCTCAGTCTAATTAAGTGTTTTTAAGTAGCTTTCTCTTTCAATCAGTTATTATTTCTACATTTCTATAATATTTTGTCATATATGTCATCTGTGATTTATCTTTGTTCTTATATGACTGACTTGCAAAAGAAATCATAGGTAAACCAAAAAAACAAGATATCAAAGATAAGCTAAAGTGAAATTGGGTATTTTTGTTCGATATTCTTGAACCAATTTGCTAATGCTTTTTTATTTGTGGTTCTGTTGTGCAGTTTGAAATAAGGAATTGGAACTGCAACATCCTGAAATACTTGACAAACTACAGGAAGAAACATCAAGGACTTGCTCCCCATGAAACAACTCCACAATATCATTGTCACATGCTGTTTTATTTGCTATGAGCATAGAGATCCTCGCGATTGACCCAGACGAAGTGACTTTAGCAAAGCTTGCCCATTACCCTACTAAAGAGTTACTGTATTTTTGTAAAAGGAGTTGTTCATTTTTTATTGCTCAACATACCACTTTTGAGATGATATGTGATAATGATAGTGGTTGATAAGTTGTATTGAGTTTCGCCTTACCTGTCCACCCTAAAACGTGTTATCAGCCAATGTGTAAGTGTATATATTGCAATGTAAAGCTCGTTGTGGTGTAAGTATATACATGCAATGGCAGACTCATTGTGGTTGTTATAGTCATTATTAATAGTGTTTTACCTATCTGACAGGGTCAAGTTGGGTGCGGCAAGCCGCACTTCCTGTTGAGTGCTGCGCTATTGGTTTCGAACTTCCTGTCGAGTGGTCTTTTTGTTTCAAACTTCCTGTCGAGTGGTCTTATGAACGCACTGAAATTGATTTTGCCTTATAGTCTCATGCCGATATTGAGCACCACTATGTCTCGATCCTATAACAGTTGAATGTTTCTTCTTCACTTCATCGTTATCTTATATGAATGCATATGCTAAACCTAGATTACTACTGACTTAGCATTACCTGCTTCTCCAAAACGTTGGGACCGACACCCTCACGCCAAGGCGCGATCCCGATCTAGTATTGCATGTTGCTCTAGGAAACCACCCAATCAGATATGGAGTGCTATTATCGAAGGTAAAGAGGTGTTGAAGCAAGGGGCTTGCCAAGCGGATCGGCAATGGCGAAGACACTCTTATTTGGCAAGAAAATTGATTACCTAGAGAGGAAATGATGAGGCCGTATGGGTGCTTAGCTCAACACCCTCCTAGTCACGTCTCAGAATTGATAGACTAAACTTCAGCAAGGTGGAACAAGAATCTCTTGGACCAGGTCTTCTTACCGTTCGATGTGAAGGTAATCATGGGGATCCCGCTATGCACAATGAACACGCTGGACTTCTAGAGCTGGATGCACTCGAAGAACGACATCTTTTCTGTTACATCGGCCTAAAACATGTTGGTGGTAAATGCAGCAAAGAAGAAAACGCCCGCCCCCGAGTCGCTCCCACGAGCGAATCCGGGCGGCAACCCTAGCGCCGCCGCCCTAGCTCCTCGCCTCGGCCTCTCCTCCCTCGCCGCCGCCGCCGGCGTCGCCGGCCAAAGGCCGCGTGGCGCAGGCGGTGGTGGGGCGTCTCCTCCCGCGCGCAGGTGGCCGGCGTCGCGTGGCGCCCCCTCCTTCCCGTCGGCGTCGGGCGGCGGCCCTCCTCTGCTCCGGCTCCCTCCCCCTCCCTGGCATCGTGGTGGCCCGCAGGAGTGCCCCCCTCTCCCCCCTCCCCCCTCCAGCGACGGCTTGTGGGGCTCCGGGGAGTCGGGTTGCTCTGGCAGCGGATCTGGGTGTCTCTGCCCAAATCTGGTTGGTGGTGGTGGATGGTGGCGGCGGGGATGGCTGGCGGCCCTGCTAAGGTGGTGGTGGGGCCGCTAGTGGCTATGCTGCACCGGTGGGATGGTGGGGCTTCCGGTGGTGTTGGCCAGGGCGTGGACGCGCATGTTCTGTAGTGGTGGCTGGCGCTCCGGCGTGTGGCATCGATGGTGCGTGTCCGGCGGCTCCGACGCTGGAGCTCGCCGGGCGACGCGGGTGGGCAGCGGCCGGGCGTGGCTGTTGCTCTGGCAGTGGGCGGCAGCGCGGGGAGGTCCGGCGCTGGTGGTGGCTTCCCGGTGTCGTGGCGGCTTCACCGGTGGCTCTGACAGCGGCGGCGACCAGCTTCTCCGGCGAAGGCTCGTCCGCGTTCGGACCGTTTCGACCTTCGCCCCATCTCCTCGTCGTCTGTGCACTACTTCCATCGAAGGGCTGGCCCTCTCCCAGCCGCGGTCCATCGCTCGTCTCGCGCCCGGTGCGGCAGGACCGAGCTCGTCTCGCGCACGGTGCAGCAGGACTGACCTCATCCCCATCACGGTGCTGCAGGACGGGCCGATGGATGCTAGTTCTGGCCAGCCTATTGGGTCTCGACGCTGGGGGTCACCAAGGGGTGCGAAAGGTGGGACCTTTCCGCTCGTCTCTTTGGTTGGGGTAGCAGCAGGTCTCGGGTGAGGCGGTGTCAAGGTCTTGGATGGCAGGGCGGCATCCCTGGTGCTAGTAGCGCAGTGCTCTTGGGCAGAGCCCGTGGCTTGGTGCTGCCCAGTGGCCATGGTCGTGTGTGCGGCGTGGTAGTCGGGGTGTGGCGTTGTGAAGACCCCGGCTTAATCATGCACTAATCATACACGCAAACATGCACGATCAAGCACAGGGACTCACGGGAAGATATCACAACACAACTCTAACACAAATAAACGGAGATCCACAATATTATAGACCAGGGATCACGAAGATCCGAATACATAAGTCAGTCATACAAATAATATCTGAGTACAGACATAGTTAGATAAGTTTTGCCTTAAGAAGGCTAGCACAAACAATGACCCTAGATCGAAAGGCATAGGCCTCCTGCCTGGGAGCTGCCGATCCTACTCCTGGTCGGCTGGCTCGATCCAGTAGTACGTGCCGTCTAGACCCTCCTGGTAGTAAGCTCCTGTGCTGGCATCTGCCTCCGGGGCTCCATCGTCTGATGAATCATCAAAGTGGGGTATGGGGAAATGAAGTAACAAAGCAACCGTGAGTAATCATCCGAAGTACTCAGCAAGCAAGGATCTACACTACATATGCAACATTATCAAAGAGGAAAGGTTGTATATGTGGACGGGGCTGCAGAAATGCCGGAATAGAGAGAAGGCCTAGTCCTATCGAAGACTAGCATCTTCACGAAGTCACCATCTTGCAGCAATAGAAGAGAGTAGAATAGCATTTTATTAAGCAAACATGTTGAAGCAAGCCTAGAGATCCTTCCTCGACTCCCTGCGAGAAAGCGATCCCGAAGCTTCAATTAAGTAACAAGTATCCAGTTCAAGAAGTAGATCGGGATACACAAACTGAGCGTCCTTTACCGTAGGACCGGCTATCGATAGATGTTTTCTTCCCTGCAGGGGTGCACTACTGTTACCCAACACGCTCGATCACCTCTGGCCAGACACACTTGCTGGGTAATGCCCGTCCTCGGGAGATCGACACGAAGCAGCGCCCTACCTAGGCTCAGCAGAGAGGTCAGCACGCCGAACTAACCTATGCACTCAGAGGTCTTGGGCCATCGCCCTGGGCACCCTGCGCGTTGCGTGGCTGGCCGGGGTGCAGGCGCGACACTGAACTCGTCAGTGAAGTATCCAGCCCATTCTCGGCGATCAGCCCGCACGGTGAATCGTGACGTCTGAAGAGCTTTCGAGAGAAACGTACGACGTAGAGGGCCCCATAAACCATTATCCCGCGTGGTGGTAGTGAGTATAGGGCACATCGACCCACTCAGATCAAATACCCAAATCCAATAGTCTCATTTAATAACACGCGGAGACAATCAGAGTTCCTGAAGCTCCACCACAATATCACACTCGGGCGCCCTTCCGGGCAAGCCCGACATCATAGATCTCCCTACGGGTACCCCTCGGGGTCGACCCGCCTATGACAATGGTCAAAGTATCCGTGTGGTCACAACATCGAGGTGAACGTAGGAGGCATCACCCTTGAGGTTCACACTTGAGGGGTTGCACGACAGAGTTGTATCGGGAATGGTTAAGGAGGAATCACCCTCGATGACCACGACCGAACAGCTACACTGCAGAGTATTCATCAGGAGTGCGTTACGAGGTATCACCCTCGGCACTCGATCGTAACTATGCAGAGGCGTACAACTAAGGGGGGTGAGGTGATGTGTCGGTCTCTGGTCGTCGATCACGTTGATCGAGTAGTCGATGATGAAGCAGAGGCAACAAGGGTAAGGTGGTGGGGGTCACTGATGGTTCACTACCAACCTATACTAAAAAGTTTAACATAGGCAGGTAAGGTAACAACAAACAGGTCACAAAAGCAGGCTATGCGTTAGAATAGGAGCAAACATTAACAGTAGCAAAATCTAATGCAAGCAGGAGAAATAGAATGGACGATATCTGGATGCTCAAGGGGGGGGCTTGCCTGGTTGCACTGGCAAGGAGGAGGGGTCGTCGGAAGGCTGTTCGTCCGGAGCGTAGTCGTACTCTGCTGCGTCGGCGTCGGTCTCGGCGTCTATCGAGAGAGAAGGAGGGGAAAAGAAAGAATAAATTCATGGCAAAAATGCAAACAATATGCATGACATGTCTAAACGATATGCAGAGGTGTTCTACTGCCTAACTAAATGATTTAGTTAAATTAGGAATTTATTCGGACTTATTTAATTAAAGTTGAGCACTATTCATTTATTGAAATCGGTCTAAAAGTTCCATGTTCATCTAGCTAGGGGCATCTGACAGGAATACGGAGGGCATATTCAGATTGGTATCGAAATTCTGAGCAACTTTTATATATAAATTATTTTCATCGGAGTTACGGATTATTTTATATGACTTTTCAAAGTTTAAACAATATTCTGAAATTACAGATTTATTATTAATTCGAATTATCCAGAATAGTAAACGATGACGCTAGCTTGACATGACCATGACGTCAGCAGGTCAAACCAGCTGACTAGAGTCAAACCTGACCTGTGGGTCCAGTGGGACCCACATGTCAGTGACAGAGCTAATTAAACAGAGTTAGTTTAATCTAATTAACCTAATTAGCAGGTGGGGCCTACTGTCAGTGAGAGATTAGTTTACTAATTAACTAATTAATTAATTAACAGTTTTATTTATCTTTAATTAACGTTTAATGGGGTGGAGCCCGCATGTCAGTGGGCCATTGCGCCCAGTCAGCGTGTTGACTGGGGTCAACGGGCCCAGTGGGTCCCGTGGTCAGTGGCACTCGGCGGGGCCCGCGGTGCCAAGTGGCAGCCACGTCGGCACCGGCCACCGGAGTGCGCCGGCGAGCCCGAGCGCGGCGTCGAACTCCGGCGAGCTCGGGATTCGTCTACGGTGCATCGTTTCGGGCGTTCTTGGTCGCGTTCGAGAGCTGGCAGTGGACCGCATCGGTCGGCGGTGGTGATGTGGCCGGGGACGCAGTGTAGCGACGGCGGCGAGCACGTCGGCGGCGAAGCTCTCGGGCGTGCAATGGAATCGGCGCTACGGCGTGTTTACGGGCGAAGCAAAGGGGTAGGCGAGGCCTACGCGAGGCGGCGAAGCAAACGGGCAGCAGCACATGACCAAATGGTCGCCGAAGGGCCGCCGGCGACGAGCTCGTGCGGGGAAGAGCTCGGGCATGACGGGGAGAGGGGGCTACGGTGGCGGAAACAGAGCGCAACGAGGGGGAGGAGGAAGGGGAGCTCACAGCGATCCTGCAGAGGTGCAAAGCGTGCGCGGGGAAGGCCTGGGGTGGCCGGAATCGACAGCGAACGGCGGCGGGGATCCGAGGAGGAAGAAGACAGCGTGGAGGCGATGTGGTGGCTCTCGGCTTGTTCCCGTCGGCGTGATCGAAGTGGGCGACGATGGTGAGCCCGGTGGACAGGTCCGCGAGGCGGGGTGGTGACGGTGGCCGCGCAGCTCAGCCGCGGCCGAACATGGCGGTGCTCGAGTGCGGCAGAAGAGGGCGAGGGAGGGGGAGTGAGGCGGCTAGGGTTCGTCAGGGTGGGCGGGGAGTTGCTCTTATCCCCATCACGCGCGGCAACGCGCTGCCGAGCGGCGAGCGAGCGGGGCCGGGTGCGTGCACGCGTGCGGGTGCGGGGTGTTCGACAGCGGGGCGAGGGTGAGCAGTGAGAGGTGGGGGAAGAGCTGCGCGGGCTAGGCCGGCGCTGTGCACTCGAGGCCCAGGTACAGTGGGCCTTTTCTTTTTCCTCTTTTCTTTTCTCTGTTTTTCTTTTATTTCTAGTTTTGCAATAATGTGTAGCCTCACACACAGTTTTGTAATATAGGTTACTTATTCCAATGTATACAGTGCATTAGTTAGTACTGCTAAAAATTGGTTTGGAGGAAAATAGAGTTCACACAAATTTTGTATTAAATAAAATGTATTAAACCTTGTTGTTTTCGTACTGTTAGAGTCACTTAATTAATCTATTAAATGTTGGTTACAATTTTAGCATTGTCTCTCGAATATTTGTTATTTAATGAACATTTTAGTTTCTGTTTTTGAAAAACTTTCATTTTCACTTTAATTTAATTTGAAGTTTGAATTAGGAGTTTGGAATGCAATATGATGCAAATGATGTCTAGGCACTGTTAAACTTGCTGACATGGTATTAACTAAGGTGATCACTGTTACTAAGTACATGGGGTGTTACAATTCTCCCCATCTAACAAGAATTCTCGTCCCGAGAATTAAGAGGAAGACTGAAAGAAAGCGGGGTATTCTTCACGAAGACGATCCTCGCGTTCCCAAGTGGCTTCATCTTCAGAATGATTCGACCACTGAACTTTCAAGAATTTGATTGACTTCTGTCGAGTCCGGCGTTCAGCTTGATCAAGAATACGGATGGGATATTCTAGATAAGACAGATCTTCCCACAATTCAAGCATTTCATGATCCACAGCTCGAATAGGATCCTTAAAGCAGCGACGAAGTTGGGATACATGAAAGACATCATGCAGTTGAGAAAGATTTGGCGGCAATTGCAATTGATATGCCACTTCTCCTCGACGGGTAAGAATACGGAACGGGCCAATGTAGCGAGGAGCTAACTTGCCTTTGATTCCGAACCGATGAGTGCCTTTCAACGGAGTGACGTGGAGGTAAGCTTGCTCGCCAGGCTGATAGACCATTTCCTTGTGCTTTCGGTCATAGTTGCTCTTCTGACGAGACTGAGCAGTTTTCAGATGTTCATGGACAATGCGGACTTTTTCTTCAGCTTGCTGAACAATGTCCGGTCCGACGAGTGAGCGTTCCCCAGTTTCTGACCAATTCAGAGGGGTTCGACACTTACGTCCGTATAGAACTGTGACGACCCTGGCTTAATCGTGTACTAACCATACACGCAATTGCACACGATCAAGCCTAAGGACTCACTTGAAGATATCACAACACAACTCTAAAACATAAATAAAGTCATACAAGCTTAATATTACAAGCCAGGGCCTCAAGGGCTCGAATACATAGCTCGATGGCATACAAGTGTCAGCGGAAGCATCAGATATCTGGGTACAGATATATTACAGAAATAGAGAGATAAGCCTTCACAGAGGCGGGGCAAAATAAAACTCTACGATCGAAAGGCGTGGGCCTCCTGCCCTGGACCCTCCGAATCCTACTCCTGGTCGTCGGTCGGCTCCTCGTAGTAGTAGTACTCTCTGGGCTGGTAGTAGTAGTGGTCGTCGGTGGGGACAACTGGCTCCGTCGTCTGGATGCGACAAAGGAATAAAGGGGGAAAAAGGAAAATAAAGCAAACGTGAGTACTCATCCGAAGTACTCAGCAAGCAAGGATCTACACTACATATGTAACATTTTCAAAGGAGGGCTGTATATGTGGACTGGGCTGCAGAAATGCCAGAATAGAGGGGGAAAGCCTAGTCCTATCGAAGACTAGCATCTTCAACAGCCTTGCAGCATAAGAAGAGAGCAGAATAACATAATGTAAAGTATAGTAGTAATGTCATCAACCTCGGCCAGAGATTCTTCCTCGACTCCCTGCGAGAAAGCAATCCCAGAGCCATACTAACCAGTTCTCATCTCAAGTTCTAGTTGTACCGATCGGGATACAACTCTGAGTGTCCGTTACCGTAGGACAGGCTATCGATAGAAGTTTCTTCCCTGCAGGGGTGCACCAACTTACCCACCACGCTCGCTTAACTCCGGCCGGACACACTTTTTCGGGTCATGCCCGGCCTCGGCTAAGCAACACGCCGCAACCCGACCAAATACTTAACAGAGAGGTCAGCACGCCGGTCTAACCTATGCCCCTAGGGGTCTTGGGCCTTCGCCCCGGGAACTCCTGCGCGTTGCGTGGGCGACCGGAAGCAGACCTAGCAACCCCTTAATACAAGCGCGGTTGCGTAACCAATCCAATCCAGCGCGCGCCGCTCAGTCGCTGACGTCTATTAAGCTTCGGCTGAAGTATACGACGCAGAACGCGCATACTATGCCCACGTGATGGTTAGTGCTATCAGGCCAGAGGCCCCTCGGATCAAATATCCAAACCGTTAGTGGATTAGGAGCGCGCGGTAATGAGCAGAGACTCACGATCGATGTGACCCCGTCGCCCCGTCTCGAGGACTTGCGGCAAGGGCTAAGAATGCCCCGCCATGCCTCGTAGTTATCTCGCGGGCACCTCTCAGGTCAACCCGACTCCACATCACTTCGCATTCATGCTCGCGTGGGTACCCCTTAGGGCCGACCCGTCTTTAGTATCAAGGTTCAAAGTCAAGTCATAGTAATCAAAGTAGCTGTGTGTCCGACACCGAAGGGAACCCTGAGGAATCACCCTCGATGGAATTCCCACTCGATGCTATCGTCAAGGTCAACGAAGGAGGAATCACCCTCGAGGTCCACACTTGAGATGTTGCACGACGGCGTCGGTATCGAGGGTGGTGTTGGAGGAATCACCCTCGCTTACCACGACCGAGTAACTAACCTACAAGGTTATCATCTAAAGTGCTGTCACGGTATCACCCTCGGCACTCGATAGTAACCCAGTAGTGTCGAGCAACATAGGGGGAAGTGACGTGCGGTGCCCGGGTCTGATCTTCGATCCCGATAATCGGGTCTTCTGATTATCCAGCGGGGCAGTCGGGACAAGTGGGTCTCTGATAAGGCTCTACCCATCCTATGCTATACAGTTTAGGATAACAGGCAGGTATCAACAGTAGGTTTCAAGTAATCAGGCTATGCAACAGATATAGGATAGTAACAGCAGCAGTAACATCTAATGCAAGCATAAGAGGGAAGAGAATAGGTGATATCGAAATGTTCAAAATGGGGGTGCTTGCCTGTCTGCTCGACGGCAAGGGCAGGGTCGTCGGGGACGTAGTCGTACTCTGGAGCTGCGTCTGCCTCGGGAGCTATGTCAACGTCGGGGTCTACCGAAAGAGAAGAGGGGGAAGAAACAAGTAAATATAATGCAAACAGATGCAACACAGTGCGTGCGATGCTATGATGCAGTGCAGGGTTGCCTAAATATGCCTCTAAGTCATTTTAGTTATCTCTAGAATTAATCTGGGATTTATTAACCGGTGTGTGTGCACTATTCATCTACCGGAATCGAGCTCGGAGTTACAAGTTCTCCTACGTAGGAGGTTCCGACAAGGAAACAGACGGCACGATCAGACTCGTCTCGTCGTTCTGAGCAACTTTCATGTTTTAACTTTTTCGATCTGAGCTACGGTTTAAAAGTTATTAATTTTTAAAGATTAATGGATTTTCTGGAATTAATTCAAATTCGAAATTAAAAGGAAAATTGCTAAGTGCACACAGCACGGTGTACACAGGAGAGAGCTGAGAGGCTAACATGTGGGGCCAGTCAACTGCACAGTCAGCAGTTGACTGGGTCAGCGTTGACTGGACAGTGGGTCGAGTGGGACCAACCTGTCATTGACTGGGTCCAGCCCAGTCAGCAGGTTGACTGGTCAACTGGGCCCAATGGGACCCAGCTGTCAGTGTCTGATTATTCTAACAGCATCTAAATTAATCTAATTAGCCTATTTAGCTCGTGGGCCCAGTCTGTCAGTGGAATAGTTTAGCCAGTAGTTAATTAGCACTAATCCTAGGTGCTACAGTATGGGCCCACCAGTCAGTGAGTGCTTAGGGCTGGGATTAGCCGCAGGGGCCGACACGTGGCCCACCGGAGTTCAAATCTCCGGCGCGCGCGCCGGCGCTACTCCAGCGAGCACCAGAGGAGACAGCGCCGCTCGGAATCGGCGTACACTTGACCAAAATGCAAGCCGTGACCACCTACGAGATGCGGAGACTCGCGCGCGTCGCGTGGCACTAACGGCAGCAGCTGGGAAGGTCGGGAAGGACCGCGGCATCGGTGGCCGGCGACGTCAGCCACGGGAGCTCGATGGTATCAAGCGTGCTCGACCAAATCAAGCGTGCTCGACCAAATTGAACGAGCGACTGATCCCGCAATCTACTACGAAAGGCTGCAAGCTAGTTGGCGCGCTTGGTTAGGCCGCAAGGGCACTACAGCGACTAAACGGTGAGCGGCGGCGGCGCCTGAGCTCGGCATCCATGGCGATGCAGGCTAACGCGTGCAATCAAACGAGAGAGAAGAGGGGAACCAATCAGACACTCACCGCGTGGCACAAGATGGCCGGTGAGAGGCTTAGAAGTGCAGGGACGAGGTAGATCGAGGCGATGCAGTGGCGGCGGCCGACGGGGATGTCATGCTCGATCCGGTGCTTGCGGAGTTCCCCGGCTCGAGCTGGTTCACCCACTCGTCCTAGTGGAGGCAGAGCCAGCTCCTCGACACCAGCAGACGGAGGACGGTGGCCGGTGGCCACGGGAATGACGAAGGCGCGGTGGCGCCAGCGTTCGGTGACAGAGTAGAGAGAGATCGAGCGAGGGAAGGAGGCGAGCGAGAAGAGAGGGAGGAGTGGTGAGGCGTCCAGGGGAGAAGGCACGGCGCGGCCTTATCCCCTCGCGCTCCTGCTCCCCGTCGCGGTGGCGCGCTGCGACTAACGGGGCACCGTCGTCCATGGAGACGACGACAGCGAGGCGAAGCAGGTGGGGGAGGCCTGCTGGGCTGCCTGGGCCGCACTGTGGCTTCAGCCCAGTGCCAGGTAAGCCTCTGTCCTATCTTCGTTTATTTCCGTTTTGTTTTTCTTTTATTCATTCTATTTAGACAAATGCTTAGCCACTTGTAGACTTTTACAAAACATGAGACTTGGACTGAAAATTATAGTACAATATTACCTACCCCCAAAAAGTGGTTTGGACAAAATATAATTCCATCTGCATTTTGGATTAAAAGAAATGGATGAAAAGGTTGCTGTTTAGGTACTGTTAAGGCTGTTAGAGTGACTTAACCAATTCAATTAATATGGATTATATTTTTTTTATAATTGCATCTGAAATATTTGCAACATTATGTACATTTTAGGTTGGCTGTTTGAAGAAATAATTATTTGACTTGCAATTTAAATTTGAATTAGAATTTGATTTTGAGACAAGTGGCAGTATGACTTAGTAAAATATGATGACATGGCAAGTTAATTAGCTAGAAGACAGGGTTAGGATCTCGGGATGTTACAAGAACTTCAAACGGCGCCATCTTCAGACTAGCTTGGTAGCTATTATTGTAAGAGAATTCGGCATACGGGAGAGATTCCTCCCATTTCTTACCGAAGGAGATGACGCAAGCTCGAAGCATGTCTTTGAGCACTTGATTGACTTGTTCGACTTGACCCTGAGGCTGAGGGTGGAAAGCGGTGCTGAACGACAGGTGAGTTCCCATAGCTTCTTGGAAACTATTCCAGAATCTAGAGGTAAAGAGGCTGCCACGATCCGAACTGATCTCCAAGGGAACACCGTGGAGTGATACAATTCGGGAAACATACAAGTCCGCTAACTGACTAGCAGTGATTGTCTCCTTGACTGGCAGAAAGTGAGCAACCTTTGAGAATCGGTCAATGACGGCAAAGATAGCATCATGACCCTTCTGAGATCTAGGAAAACCAGTAATGAAATCCATTTGGACCTTGTCCAATTTCCATTCAGGAATTTCAAGGGGTTGCAGAGTTCCAGCAGGCCTTTGGTGTTCTACTTTAATGCGGCGGCAGACGTCACACTCAGAAACATAACGAGCAATGTCTCGCTTCATATTAGGCCACCAGTATCTCTGACAAATGTCACGGTACATCTTTGTGCTACCAGGATGAATTGGCAGAGGAGTGTCATGAGCTTCTTTCATAACATGTTCCCTCTCATCCTTGAATTTGGGCACGAAGAGATGGCATTGGAAGAATAGGATCCCATCCTTATCAAGATGGAATTCCGACGGCTTTCCCTTTTCGAGGTATCGCTTAATCCTTTCAACTTTAGAGTCATACCGTTGCATAGTCTTAATGCTGTGCTCTAAATCTGGTTCCACAACCAGGGTATTGAGATAACCCTGTGGAACAATATGGAGGTTCAATTTGCGAAGCTCTTCATAAAGAACAGGTTGTGCTTCCTGAACCATATGGTTGCTGCAATAAGCCTTGCGACTCAAAGCATCGGCCATCACATTAGCCTTGCCAGGGGTGTATGAGATATTCATATCATAATCGGCTATCGTTTCGAGCCATCTTTGTTGATGAAGGTTCAGATCTGGTTGAGTATATAGATACTTCAAACTCTGATGATCCGTGTATATCTCGCAACGGTTACCGAGAAGGTAATGTCGCCATAGCTTCAGGGCATAAGTAACCGCAAAAAGTTCAAGATCATGCACTGGATAATTTTCTTCGTGAGGACGCAATTGTCGAGAGGCATAAGCAATCACCTTACGCTCTTGCATTAGGACACAACCTAATCCTTGACGAGATGCATCATAGTATATCACGAAATCCTTTTGGGAATCCGGGGGTGCTAGCACTGGGGCAGATGTTAACTTATCTTTAAGTATCTGAAAGCTTTCTTGACATTTTTCTGTCCACTCAAATTTAACACCTTTGTGGAGCAGGTTCGTCAATGGCTTTGCAATCTTGGAAAAGTTCTCAACGAATCAAGGGCAATAACTAGCGAGTCCGAGAAAACTTCTGACTTGCTTGACATTCTTCGGGGGAGTCCAGTCAAGAATGGCTTGAACTCGTTCGGGGTTAACAGCAATGCCATTCTTGGAAATCACATGACCAAGGTAGGTCACTTCAGATAACCAGAACTCACACTTGGAGAATTTAGCATACAACTGATGTTCTTGTAGCTTCTCCAATACAAGCCGAAGATGTTCAGCATGTTCTTCTTCATTCTTGGAATATATAAGGATATCATCTAAATAAACCACGACGAATTTGTCGAGGTAATCCATGAAGATATAGTTCATCAACTGGGAGAAGGTTGCTGGAGCATTTGTTAAGCCAAATGACATGACAGTGTACTCATAAGAGCCATATCGAGTAACAAAGGCAGTCTTCGGAATATCCTCTTCGCGAACACGGATCTGATGATAACCGAATCTCAAGTTGAGTTTCGAGAAGACAGAGGATCCAGCAAGCTGATCATAAAGATCATTGATCCGGGGCAATGGGTATTTATTCTGGATTGTGGCTTGGTTAATGGGTCGATAATCCTGAACCAATCGGTTAGTTCCATCCTTCTTCCTAACGAAGAGTGAAGGTGCTCCCCAAGTAGAGAAACTGGGGCGGATGAAACCTTTCTTAAGTGACTTGTCGATTTCTTCTTTAAGTTCAAGAAGGTGGTGCTGAGGCATCTTATAAGAACGCTTCGCAATAGGGGTAGTGCCAGGCTTCAAGTCTATGACAAACTCGACAGCTCTAACCGGGGGTATTCCTGGAAGTTCTTCTGGAAAGACGTCCGAAAAATCTCGAACGACAGGAACGTTCTCGATTCCTTCCAGAGGTGAGGCGTTCAAAGCATTCAGAGCATATATCTGAGCTTCAGCATCCCGAGTAATTCGGGCGGTGTAGTTCACTATCTCATTGGAGGGTGAAGAAGTTGGATGGCTTTTGTGGCACAATTGATCGAAGCTATATGAGCTTTCAACCAATCCATTCCGAGGATGAGGTCTATGGTGGAAGACTTCAAGACGATGGGTGAGGCAAGGAATTCCAATCCTTTAATTTCGACGGTAACGTTAGGTGCTATCACATCAGCATGTCAATGAGAAGTATAATACAACTCGGAGAGAAAGGTTAAACAAAACAATGAAAAGGAAAATGATTATCAGACTAATCAGATCAATGGTAAGGAATTAAGCACAGATATCCAGCTCTCCGGGTAGACGAGATTTACGAGATCCTAAGTGTCGGCGTTAGTAAAATTTATTTAACCCGAATAGAAGAGCGATCAGAGTCCCAGAGTATAGACGAGGAATAAAAGATCCTAATACCACCCAGTTGGCGACGTGGGCCCGTAAGCCACACATCCAAGTTAGTAAATTAGTTTTTGGATGTCTAGACTCAACTTCGGCCAAGGAATTGGAAGCGGGCTTCCTACAGGCAGTCGGCTCTGATACCAACTTGTGACGACCCCGGCTTAATCGTGCACTAATCATACACGCAAACATGCACGATCAAGCACATGAACTCACGGGAAGATATCACAACACAACTCTAACACAAATAAATGAAGATCCACAATATTACAGACCAGGGATCACAAAAATCCGAATACATAAGTCAGTCATACAAATAATATCTAAGTACAGACACAGTTAGACAAGTTTTGCCTTAAGAAGGCTAGCACAAACAACGACTCTAGATCGAAAGGCGTAGGCCTCCTGCCTGGGAGCATCCCATCCTACTCCTGGTCGGCTGGCTCGATCCAGTAGTACGTGCCGTCTGGACCCTCCTGGTAGTAAGCTCCTGTGGTGGCATCTGACTCTGGGGCTCCATCGTCTGATGAATCATCAAAGTGGGGTGTAGGGAAATAATGAAGTAACAAAGCAACCATGAGTACTCATCCGAAGTACTCAGCAAGCAAGGATCTACACTACATATGCAACATTATCAAAGAGGAAAGGTTGTATATGTGGACGGGGCTGCAGAAATGCCGGAATAGAGAGAAGGCCTAGTCGTATCGAAGACTAGCATCTTCACGAAGTCACCATCTTGCAGCAATAGAAGAGAGTAGAATAGCATTTTATTAAGCAAACATGTTGAAGAAAGCCTAGAGATCCTTCCTCGACTCCATGCGAGAAAGCGATCCCGAAGCTTCAATTAAGTAACAAGTATCCAGTTCAACTAGTAGATCGGGATACACAAACTGAGCGTCCTTTACCATAGGACCGGCTATCGATAGATGTTTTCTTTCCTGCAGGGGTGCACTACTGTTACCCAACACGCTCGATCACCTCTGGCCGGACACACTTGTTGGGTAATGCGCATCCTCGGGAGATCGACACGAAGCAGCGCCCTACCTAGGCTCAGCAGAGAGGTCAGCACGCCGGACTAACCTATGCACCCAGAGGTCTTGGGCCATCGCCTTGGGCACCCTGCGCGTTGCGTGGCTGGCCGGGGTGCAGGCGCGACATTGAACTCGTCAGTGAAGTATCCAGCCCATTCCCGGCGATCAGCCCGCACGGTGAACCGTGACATCTGAAGAGCTTTCGGGAGAAACGTACGACGTAGAGGGCCCCATAAACCATTATCCCGCGTGGTGGTAGTGCGTATAGGGCACGTCGACCCACTCAGATCAAATACCCAAATCCAATAGGCTCATTTAATAACACGCGGAGACAATCAGAGTTCCTGAAGCTCCGCCACAATATCACACTCGGGCGCCCTTCCGGGCAAGCCCGACATCATAGATCTCCCTGCGGGTACCCCTCGGGGTCGACCCGCCTGTGACAAAAGGTTAAAGTATCCGTGTGGTCACAACATCAAGGAGAACGTAGGAGGCATCACCCTCGAGGTTCACACTTGAGGGGTTGCACGACAGAGTTGTATCGGGAATGGTTAAGGAGGAATCACCCTCGATGACCAGGACCAAACAGCTACACTGTAGAGTATTCATCAGGAGTGCGTTACGAGGTATCACCCTCGGCACTCGATAGTAACTATGCAGAGTCATACAACTAAGGGAGGTGAGGTGATGTGTCGGTCTCTGGTCGTCGATCACGTTGATCGAGTAGTCGATGATGAAGCAGAGGCAACAAGGGTAAGGTGGTGGGGGTCACTGATGGTTCACTACCAACCTATACTAAATAGTTTAACATAGGCAGGTAAGGTAACAATAAACAGGTTACAAAAACGGGCTATGCGTTAGAATAGGAGCAAACATTAACGGTAGCAAAATCTAATGCAAGCAGGAGAAATGGAATGGGCGATATCTGGATGCTCAAGGGGGGGGCTTGCCTGGTTGCTCTGGCAAGGAGGAGGGGTCGTCGGAAGGCTGTTCGTCCGGAGCGTAGTCGTACTCTGTTGCGTCGGCGTCGGTCTCGGCGTCTATCGAGAGAGAAGGAGGGGGAAAGAAACAATAAATTCACGGCAAAAACGCAAACAATATGCATGACATATCTAAACGATATGCAGAGGTGTTCTACTACCTAACTAAATGATTTAGTTAAATTAGGAATTTATTCGGACTTATTTAATTAAAGTTTAGCACTATTCATTTATTGAAATCGGTCCAAAAGTTTCATGTTCATCTAACTAGGGGCATCTGACAGGAATACGGAGGGCGTATTCAGATTCGTATCGAAATTCTGAGCAACTTTCATATATAAATTATTTTCATCGGAGTTACGGATTATTTTATATGACTTTTCAAAGTTTAAACAATATTCTGAAATTACAGATTTATTATTAATTCGAATTATCCAGAATAGTAAACGATGACGTCAGCATGACATCATCATGACATCAGCAGATCAAACCCAGCTGACCAGAGTCAAACCTGACCTGTGAGTCCAGTGGGACCCACATGTCAGTGACAGAGTTAACTAAACAGAATTAGTTTAATCTAATTAACCTAATTAGCATGTGGGGCCTACTGTCAGTGAGAGATTAGTTTACTAATTAATTAATTAACAGTTTTATTTATCTTTAATTAATGTTTAATGGGGTGGGGCCCGCATGTCAGAGGGCCATTGCGCCTAGTCAGCGTGTTGACTGGGGTCAACGGGGCCCAGTGGGTCGCGTGGTCAGTGGCACGGGGCGGGGCCCATGGTGCCAAGTGGCAGCCACGTCGGCACCGGCCACCGGAGTGCGCCGGCGAGCCCGAGTGCGGCGTCGAACTCCGGCGCGAGCTCGGGATTCGTCTACGATGCACCGTTTCAGGCGTTCTTGGTCGCGTTCGAGAGCTGGCAGTGGACCGCATCGGTCGGCGGTGGTGGTGTGGTCGGGGACGCAGTGTAGCCACAGCGGCGAGCACGTTGGCGGTGAAGCTCTCGGGCGTGCAACGGAATCGGCGCTACGGCGTGTTTACGGGCGAAGCAAAGAGGTAGGCGAGGCCTACGTGAGGCGGCGAAGCAAACGGGCAGCAGCACATGACCATATGGTCGCCGAAGGGCCGCCGGCGACGAGCTCGTGCGGGGATGAGCTCGGGCATGACGGGGAGAGGGGGCTACGGTGGCGGAAACAAAGCGCAACAAGGGGGAGGAGGAAGGGGAGCTCACAGCGATCCTGCAGAGGTGCAAAGCGTGCGCGGGGAAGGCGTGGGGTGGCCGGAATCGATGGCGAACGGCGGCGGGGATCCGAGGAGGAAGAAGACCGCGTGGAGGCGATGTGGTGGCTCCCGGCTTGTTCCCGTCGGCGTGATCGAAGTGGGCGACGATGGCGAGCCCGGTGGACAGGTCCGCGGGGCGGGGCGGTGACGGTGGCCGCGCAGCTCAGCCGCGGTCGAACATGGCGGCGCTCGGGTGCGGTAGAAGAAGGCGAGGGAGAGGGAGTGAGGCGGCTAGGGTTCGTCAGGGGGGCGGGGAGTTGCTCTTATCCCCATCGCGCGCGGCGACGCGCTGTCGAGCGGCGAGCGAGGGGGGCCGAGTGTGTGCACGCGTGCGGGTGCGGGGTGTTCGACAGCGGGGCGAGGGTGAGCAGTGAGAGGTGGGGGAAGAGCTGCGCGGGCTGGGCCGGCGTTGTGCACTCGAGGCCAAGGTACAGTGGGCCTTTTCTTTTTCCTCTTTTCTTTTATTTCTACTTTTGCAATAATGTGTGGCCTCACACACAGTTTTGTAATATATGTTACTTGTTCCAATATATACAGTGCATTAGTTAGTACTGCTAAAAATTGGTTTGGAGGAAAATGGAGTTCACACAAATTTTGTATTAAATAAAATGTATTAAACCTTACTGTTTTGGTACCGTTAGAGTTACTTAACTAATCTATTAAATGTTGGTTACAATTTTAGCATTGTCTCTGGAATATTTGTTATTTATTGAACATTTTAGTTTCTGTTTTTGAAAAACTTTTATTTTCACTTTAATTTAATTTGAAGTTTGAATTAGGAGTTTGGAATGTAATATGATGCAAATGATGTCTAGGCACTGTTAAACTTGCTGACATGGTATTAACTAAGGTGATCACTGTTACTAAGTACATGGGGTGTTACAGGCGTTGGGTGGCGGTGAGTGATGGCCAGGGTGAAAACCTATTCTTTCTGGACGGACCGGCGGCGGCGAAGCTCGTTCCCTTCTTGAAGGCGTCATCGTGACTCTCATTGCCCTTCATGTGGCTCCAGAGGAAACTCTGATCCTCGGATTGGGCGGTGGCGGTGCTCCGGTGCCATTCCCTTTCTGAAGGCGCCGCCTTGGAGCCCATGGTTCGTCATATGTGGTTTCATCTCTTCGCGGCGGTAGTGCTAGGAGAGGTGTTGCTGCGCTCAGCGCCCATGTATCCTGCCCTGGGTGTGTGCATGTGTTGTGATGGCCTGCGTTTGTACTGGGTGATTGATGATCGGTGCTTTATATATAAAGCGGGGCGAAAGCCTTTTTCAGTAAAATATGTTGGTTGCCACTTGGCAGCGAAGGGAGGCGTGGCTAGAAGCTTCGTCGGGGTCTTCGCGGATGAACATTGAAGAGCGCTCATGGAAAACAATATGGAAAACTCAGGTTCCATCTAAGGTGAGGATGCTTTTGTGGAGACTTTCTAAACACTCATTGTGGACTTTGAGTAATAAAGTTAGCTTTTCCCCTCAAAAATAAAAGGTTGAATGTTTTCAACTTAGTATTAGAGGGGATGTTTTCAACTTATGATCATCTCTCTATCACCGCACGGTACACCTGTGAACTACGACTCGTCGATGCATCGCATGATGCATGCGCGCGCACACACAGCCCCACGGGTAGTCCACGCTGCAAAATTAATTAAAAGGCTATCACTCCACGGGAGCTAATATGGCACCTTTTTTGCCCTCTTGTGCTTAATTTGATTTGTAGGAAGAATGCACATCAACACACCCGCCGCTCGTGATGATCGATCAATGTCCGTCTAGCCGACTATACTAAAAGCTGGATGCACTCACGCAAGTGGTTGTTTCTCGCAGAGGATGCAGGCAACCTAGCTACAGTATGAAGCATTTTCGAATAAAGCTACAGTAATGATGGAGTGACCAACACAACTCCAATCCCTTCCAAGATGGAGGTCGTACTTTACTTTTCCGATCGAGAAATCCAAACCGTGGATTCCTTGAAGAAAAGGCGCATGGGCACTTTGATGGGTCGATTCAAACAGTCCGCCGCGGTACAAAACAAGTAGGAATAATGTGGCAGGATTCCCGCCAGATCGCTATAATGGTTGCTACTTTAAAACGGACGGTGTACATTAGCACGTACCGCCCTCCAATTCCTCGCTTCCAGCACAATAATTCGCCTCTAGGAACGATCCAGACAGAGTTTCCGACAAGTGACCGGTTAACTACGTAGGTCTATCTGACTGATTCCCGTAAAAATCTATCTGATTGCTTACTATATAGCCAGGGCTAGCTAGCAACGTCGTAAAGTCGAGAAACACGTATTGTTTATGGGAAGTCGACCGACAGCTACTTTTCTCAGTTCCCATAAACTTCTTCCTGTAATTCTTTTTTCAATTTTTCATTAAACAAGCCTAGCTAATAGGCTAGGGCCTGCAAGTCAGTGACACGGCGGTGTGGTTGCGCAGTAGTGCTGGGCTAACGGCAGGGCAAGGTAACGCGGCGAGGTGTGGCGCTGGGGCGGCACGGCATGGCGGCGAGGTGGCGCGGCGGCAGCGATGGTGAGGCAGCGTGGTGGCGTCGACGACGGTGTAGCGCGGGGGCAACACGGGGGAGTCAGAGCGTGAAAGCTCATGCACCAAAATTATACTGGAAGGACTTTCTTCCCGTCGTATATAGTTGTGGAAAAAAAGGGATGTTTTTACGGTAACCGTCAGAATAAATCGTATTTACGGAAGCTGTTGGATAACTTTTTTTCCCCAACTTTTTGTAAACGCTAGTTATTTGAGGTTTACGGTGGCCGCCGATCGATCGACGAACGGTCCAGATCAACCAGCGTCGGGTGGTTGATGACATGCATATATACACGCCACACGTACTTACAGCGGTGCAGGAAGCTCAGGTCAATGAGTCGGTGAGCTACAGCGGCACATGTGCGTAGGCGTCTCGACTGTGGGGCCGGGCTGTCAGTGTGTTTCTCGCTCTTCGGTCCGAAGGTTGGAGAAGTGTGCGAACGTAACCGTACATGCGACTGACGCTCCTGCTAGGGACTGGCCTAACTAGCCGCAACATACTAGTATATCTGTGTGCACGAACGTACTACGTGTGCGGTACATGGATCATCGTAGACTACTACTCTACCAGTAACCTACAATGATATTTTTTTTTTTTTTGAGAAACCTACAATGATATTCTGACCGGTACCCATCGCTAGGCCACAATGCCACATGCATTCAGCATGGACGACGGCAATGGAAATTCAGCATCGAATAATCTACACAGCAAATAGCATACAATGATATTTGAGGTGTTTGATTGTGGGTTAATTAAGCCAAACTAAGTAAAACGGACTGGCTAGGTGCCAGTCGACTGAGTTTCAACAAAAGGGTCAATCGATCTTTCCTAAAATAGAGTCAGTCGATTCCTCAGGTCAACAGCCCAACCCAGAATTCTGGGCTGTATACTTTTGTACTCTCTGCTTTCTTCTTCTGGGCCTTCTCCTTCTGTTTTCTCTGCTTGGACCCGCGACCCGTTAACACTGAACCCGCACTGATTTCCTTCCTTCTTCCACCTTCTTCCTCCTTCGAGTCCTCCCTCTACCCTAACAGCGCCGCCATGGAGAAACCTGCAGCCGATCCAAATCAAGGCATCAAAAGACTAAGAAAGAAGAAGAAGAAAGCTGGATCCGTTCTCCCGACTTGTCCGCTTCTGGTAATTCAAGATCTCTTTCTCCCAATCCTCTGTTTCTTCCATCTTCCCTAATTTCCAGTTCCAGATCGTATCATTTCGGATCACAAAAAAGGAAAAAAAAACTATTAATGCGTAATTTTCATATCTTTCTACATGCCAGAAAGAAATGAAACATGTTGAACTACTCAACTGTTAAATCTGCATCAGGTGGCAGAATTTTAGTTTGCAAAAAATCCTCAGTCATATCATTTCTGCATTTGCATAAAAGAAAAACCATAAGCAGAATCCTGGAAGATGGAATAAACTAGCAGTAACAACATTAGTTGATCACAACTAGCATAAACAAAACATGTAAATGCAGAGAGAGTGCGCTGGGGGCACAGACCTTTCCCAAATCAATTCCTATAACCTCATTTCCAAATGGCTTTGCACTGAGGAATAAAAACACAGAGAAGACTTAGTTATATATGCACACTGCAAGGATCTTCCCCAAATTTTATACTGTATAAGCCAAAAAAAGAAGGTTGTTACCTGAAAGTTCTTGCAAAAGAACTCCATCTATAGCACACATTTGCAGCAGCATATGTTGATTGGATGTTGGCAGTCAGCTGAAATGTAAACACAAATTAGAGGTATAAGATTGACCCACCCTAAAAACATACATCAAAAAACTATAGACACCCATAATGTGTTGATAAATGTTGCGAAAGCCTTTTGGAGGAATAAAAACCCTAAATACAACATGCATTCTGCAGAAAAACATTGAGTGAAGACAAGCATCTAACAAGAATGAAACTAAAAAAACAGAATGGAAATGAGGGGGATGTATTACCCACCACAGAAAACAGACAATGTCAGAAACTGTTTCTATAATAGAATGAATTTGAGGGGGATGTATTACCCACCCAGAAAACAGAAAATGACAGAAAGTGTTTCTATAATAGAATGAATTTGTGAGGGATGTATTACCCACCCGGAAAACAGAAAATGTCAGAAATTGTTTCTATAATAAAATGAATTTGAGGGAGATGTATTACCCACCCAGAAAACAATAAATTTCAGAAACGGTTAGTACAAATGATAACTGCACTAGATACTTGCTATGTATGAAAAATATCATCATCTTGTATTGAAAAATGCTCTCAATATGCTGATTTATTGATAAAAAGCCCAAACTATCACGCATTGCTTTGTTCATAAAAAATGTTTGTACAAAATATAAATTTGTTTCTCAGTAGCAGACCATATTCTCAAAGATCAGCAGCTACAAATAGCTGAGCATGGAGTAAGATCAGGACATATCATGGTGAGTGAAAAATATTTCTAGACAAATAACAAATTTATGCTACATTCATTTATGCCAAGAAATAACAAGTTTGAATTATTTGTCAGGTGCCTAAAAATTCAGAAGAAGCATCAAAGCAAGTACAATGTTGAGAAGAAACAAATGAATTGAAAAATTATGGTCATTGACTGACTGTTCCGTTAATTTGCAAAATTTCACATGCAGGGTCAATATCTTGCACATAAAGATGGTGAGCAAGAAGATCAGGATATCAAAGGAATAAACAATGGGCAGAACAAAGAGGTATGACAAAAAACATATGTTGCTACTACTAATGAAAAAATGAGAGTTGCAATTTATGGTTTCTAATCAACTATTCTTGTTACGTGCCTCTATCTTACAGAAATTGATTGAACTTTACGGTGGGAAAATCAACAATGAGCTACTGTATGAGCAAGCAGAATCTGGGCATCAACCTTACACAGCTCTAATGTAGCAAATGACTCTCATGAGTCATCTTTAGAGTGACAACATGGGATTGCCTATACAGAGTTTCACTTCCCTTTTACAAGGAGGCATATTCTCACAGGTATAAAAAATTAAAAGGAAAATGCATACAAAACTAAACAAAAAGATCACTGCGGACAAAAATTGGGGAATGTGAATCATTTTCAGGATAAGCATTGGATGCCGATACTACCTACAGAAGAGCACTATCACAAAGAAGAATTTGATGATGCAAAACTTGACAGCATTAATGATCACTGGGAAAATAATTCCATACCTAAAATAGAAGCTTCTGAAACAGATTATGAACAAGAACAGCCAGGTGGCGCTGATGTAGGAACTGATCAATCGGAGAGTGATGGCAATCAAAGTGAGGCAGTGGAGCGGTACCTACAAGACATTGAAACTGATGATGGCAATGAAACTGATGCAGAGGAACATATTTTCCAAAACAAAGCAACTGATGGTCATCACAACAGCAGAGAATATATATATTCACAATTGCATCAAACAGAGCTAAATTGGGACAATATTGATCCAATGATAGAACAAAAAATGGTACGATCAGTATTCAAAGTGGAGATGCTTCCAACAACATACAGAATGCACAGCAAGGTCCTGGCTATGTAGAAACAACTGATGATGATAGTAGTGGTAGTGATGAAGCAGACTCTGAAAATGAGGCACATAATAGTGCTCATACAGAAACACTCAATGAGCATACCATAAGTGTTGTTCTATTGACAGACTTTGACTCTGAGGCAGAGGAACAAGGTATGGAAATAACAGAAGACTTGGTCAAACAAATTGCTGCTGAAGTAGATGGCAATGAGAATGTCGACATAAGCATATCTCAAGACAATATTGACATATTCCCGAAGAATGAAAGTATTGAGAAGGCGTTGATTCACAGCCAAGAAGATGAGAGCAATCATATGCCAGCTGTCAACATGACATTTGAAACTGATGCTCATGCACACAGATTTTATAATGAGTATGCAGCAATCACAGGTTTTTCTGTACATAAGTTTCCAACTATCACTGCAGGAAGATGGATGGTGACAACAACAAAATGACAAGGTTCATAATGAAGTGCAATAGGTCTGGCAAACCTAGAAATAGAAGGAAACCAACAACTGCATGGGCTAAAATGAGGAAGCACAAAAAGGGTCAAAATGCACCTACTGAACTAGAGAACACAACTTATAGAAGAAGAAACTACACAATCAAGACATGATGTCTAGCTCAGATGGTAGTTACCTAGAACTTCAAAACTAGTGAGTGGGTAGTAACAAGGCTGATCCTTGAAAACAACCATGATCTTCATCCACCAGGCAAAGTACGGTTCCTAAGATCACATTCATACATGACAACACAGGAAAAATATTTGACCGGAACATGCAAAAGAGTCAACATACCAACGAGGAAAATCATGGCAATATTGGCATTCTTACGAGGTAGAGGCATGACATCACTGCCTTACACATCAAAGCAAATAAGCAACATGGGCACAAAGATGAGAAGAGAATATGGACTAAATGATATGATGCAAGTGGTTTCGCCCTTTGAGCAGAAAAAAATCAAAGGACCCATTATTCTTCAACACATTCAAGACAGACCTTGAAAAGAATGGAATGCACATATTTTGGGCAGATGGGACAGGCAGAAAGAACTATGATCTATATGGAGATGTGCTGAGCTTCGACACAACATACAAAAGAAACAAATATGACCTCAGATTCGCCCCGTTTGTAGGAGTTAATGGACATGGAGATAATTGCTTGTTTGCATGTGGATTCATTCAAGATGAAAAAAGGGAAACATTTGAGTGGTTGTTCAACACTTTCCAAAAGTGCATGGGCGGTAAAGCTCCAAAATCAGTCATAACAGATCAAGATGTTGCCATGAAAAAAACAGTACCTAAATGTTTTCCAAAGTGCAATCATAGGAACTGCTTGTTCCACATTCTAACAAAATCTCAGAACAAAGCTAGGAGGACTTTTGCAAGGAATGAACATTTGTTTGCACAGTTCCAAGACATAGTCCTAAACTCACAAACCATGTAGGAATTTGAGGAACTATGGCCACAGATGATTGGACATCACAACGTGCAACACATAAAGTACTTTGGTATAATGTGGAAAAACAGAAGGAGATTTGTGCACGTCTACTTCAAGAACCATTTTTACCCATTCATCCAGAAAAGAACACGAAGCGAAGGTACAAATGTTGTTTTCAAGGTGATGCGGCTTGAAACTGCGTCGGTATTTTCCCAAAGAAGAAGGGATGATGCAGTACAGCTACGGTAGGTATTTCCCTCAGTTATGAAACCAAGCTAGGTATCAATCCAGCAGGAGAACCAAGCAACAGTATGTAAATGGTACCTGCACACAAAGAACAAATCCTTGCAACCCAACGCGTAAGAGGGGGGTTGTCAATCCAACCTCGGTAAAAACATAGATTGGTTTATGTGTTTGGATAAATAGATCTGAATAAAACACAAAATAAAATATGCAAATAAAAAGTGCAACAAAGTATTTTTGGGTTTTTGGAATAATAGACCTGAAAACAAATACGGTGAAACATAGATCTGAAAGCAATATGATAAAAGATAGACCCGGGGGCCGTAGATTTCACTAGTGGCTTCTCTCAAGAAAATAGCATACGGTGGGTAGACAAATTACTGTTGGGCAATTGATAGAAGATCGAATAATAAATAATCATGCATATAAGAGATCAAAGAAAACTCAAATAGTATTCATGGATATAGATCTAATCATAAACTCAAAGTTCATCGGATCCCAACAAATACACCGCAAAAAGGTTTACATCGAATAGATCTCCAAGAGACCATTGTATTGAGAATCAAAAAGAGAGAATAAACCATCTAGCTACTGCCTACGGACCCGTAGGTCTATGGTGGACTACTCACGCATCATTGGAGAGGCACCAATGAGGATGATGAACCCCTCCGTGATGGTGTTAGATTGGATCTCGTGGTTCTGGAACTTGCGGCGGCTGGAATTGTGCTTTGTCTGCTCCCCTAGGGTTTCTGGAATATTTGGGTATTTATAGAGTGAAGAGGTGGTGCAGGAGACCCTCATGGGCCCCACAACCCACTGATACGTCTCCAATGTATCTATAATTTATGAAGTATTCATGCTACTATATTATCATTCTTGGATGTTTTACAATCATTTTATAGCAACTTTATATCATTTTTTGGGACTAACTTATTGGCATAGTGCCCAGTGCCAGTTGCTGTTTTTTGCTTATTTTTTACATCGTAGAAAATCAATACCAAACGGAGTTCAAACGCAGCGAAACTTTTTGTGGATTTTTTATGGACCAGAAGACATCCCATGGGCCAGAGCAGCACCTAGGGGATGCCCCGAGGGCGGCACAACCCACCAGGGCGCGCCTGGGCCCCCAGGGCGCCCCGGTGGGTTGTGCCCACCTCGGTGGCCTCCCGCACCGCCTCTTCGCCCTATAAATTGCCAAATATTCCAAAAACCCTCGCGGAGACCCTAGATCAGAAGTTTCGCCGCCGCAAGGCCTCTGTATCCACGAGATCCAATCTAGACCCCATTCTGGCACCCTGCCGAAGGGGGAGATCATCACCGGTGGCCATCTTCATCATCCCGGCGGCCACCATAATGAGGAGGGAGTAGTCCACCCTCGGGGCTGAGGGTTTGTACCAGTAGCTATGTGTTTAATTTCTCTCTCTCGTGTTCTTGAGATGTCACGATCTTGATGTATCGCGGGCTTTGTTAATATAGTTGGATCATATGATGTTTTCCCCTTTCTATCTTGTTGTGATGAATTGAGTTTTCCCTTTGAGATTTTGTTCTATCGGATTGAATACTTTTATGGATTTGAGAACAATTTATGTATGTCTTGCTATGAATACCCGTGGTGACAATGGGGTATCGTATTGATTCACTTGATATATGTTTTGGCACTCAACTCGCGGATTCCCGAGGTGACATTGGGGTAATCTATGCATAGGGGTTGATGCACGTTCTTGTCTTTGTTTCTCCGGTAGAAATCTTGGGGCACTCTTTGAGGTTCTTTGTGTTGGATTGAGTATTATGAATCTGAAATTATTTGCTGTTATTTTAGTACGAACTCTTGGATAGATCGATCGGAAAGAATAGCTTCGAGGTGGTTTCGTACCCTACAAACAATTTCTTCTTATGTTCTCCGCTAGATAGGAACTTTGGAGTGATTCTTCATCACACTTTGAGGGATGGTTATATCATCCAATTATATTAGCATTGTTGAGAGATTGCACTAGCAAAAGTACGGACCCTAGGCCTCATTTTCAAGCATTGCAATACCGTTTGAGCTCACTTTTGTTACTTGCTACCTTGCTGTTTTTTATTGTTCCTATCACAAAAATCAATATCTACTATCATTACTACACTTTTATTACCATCTCTTCACCGAACTAGTGCACCTATACAAATTTCCATTGTATTTGGTTTGTTGGGGACACAAGAGACTTTTTATTATTTGGTTGTAGGGTTGTTTGAGAGAGACTATCTTCATCCTACGCCTCCCACGGATTGATAAACCTTAGGTCATCCACTTGAGGGAAAATTGCTACTGTCCTACAATATGCGCTTGGAGGCCCAACACTTGTTTACAAGAATAAAGTTGCATAGTAGACATCACCCACCAGGGCGCGCCTGGGCTCCTGAGCGCGCCCTGGTGTCTTGTGGTCCCCACAGGCTTCCCCCAGGTGCTTCCTTGGCTCCCAAGTTGTCTTCTAGTCCAAAAAAATCTCCAAAAAGTTTCATTGCGTTTGGACTCCGTTTGATAGGGATATTCTGCGAAGTAAAAAACAACCAAAAACAGCAACTGGCACTGGGCACTATGTGAATAGGTTAGTCCCAAAAAATGATATAAAGTTGCTATAAAATGATTGTAAAACATCCAAGAATGATAATATAACAGCATGGAAAAATCAAAAATTATAGATACGTTGGAGACGTATCAGCATCCCCAAGCTTAATTCCTGCTCATCCTCGAGTAGGTAAATGATAAAAACAGAATTTTTCATGTGGAATGCTGCCTAACATGTTCATCATATATTCTTTTCTTTTGTAGCACGGACATTTGGACTTTTAGATGGCTTAAAGCAATAGTCTATATTTGACATGATAACTTCAATACTCAAGCATATCAATAAGCAACCATGTCTTTCAAAATATGAACACTAAAGAAAGTTATCCCTAGCCCATCATGCTTAATCATTGATCCATTCATGCAACACACTCGAATATTAGCTACATCCAATGCACAAGTATGATCATAGTGCTTCCTAGTTGGTGCTTTATAAGAGAAGATGGAGACTCAAAAAAATTGCATAAAGTAAATAGATAGGCCCTTCGTAGAGGGAAGTAGAGATTTGTAGAGGTGCCAGAGCTCAATGCTTAAATTAAGGGATAAAATATTTTGAGAGGCATGCTTTTCCCGTCAAAGAAAACGATCGAGTAGTTCCCAACACTTTCCATGCTAGATATATCATAGGCGGTTCCCAATATAAAATAAAGTTTATTCATTTTTCCAGCATACTTTCACACTCCACGGCTAGACGCATCCACGGGTACCGTCCATACCAACACTTTCCAAGGAATTTATTATTTGACAACATAAAGTAAATTTCTTTTTCATTTCGGGACTGGGCATCCCTATTACCGCCACACTCTCGTGCAATGACAAGTGAATAAACACTCATCTTGAGAATAACACATCTGGCATGAAAAATATTGGGCACCCCCTGCCGCTTCATGAGCGGTACGGGCACACAAAGAGGAAATTCATTTTGAAAATTAGAGTTGGGACATACAAATTTACTTAGAACGACACGAAAATACCGCATATAGGTAGGTATGGTGGACTCATATGGCAAAACTGGGTTTAAGGATTTTGGATGCACAAGTAGTATTTCTACTTAGTACAAGTGGAGGCTAGCAAAAAGATTGAGAAGCAACCAACCAAGAAACAAAAATTCTCATAAACGAGCATTAAGCATAACTAACACCGAATAATGCACCACAAGTAGGATGTAATTTCATTGCATAACTATTGACTTTCGTGCTTGCATAGGGAATCACAAACCTTAATACCAATATTCTTACTAGAGCATAATTACTCACCAACATGACTCATATATTACCATCATCATATCTCAAAACTATTACAAGAATCAAGTTTTTTTGTCCAATGATCTTCCTGAAAGTTTTTATTATATCCCTCTTGAATATCTATCACTTTGGGACTAATTTCATATATTGCAATTGCTTTTGACAAGCTCAAATAAATTTAAGAGAAGAACATGAGCATAAAAATTTTCATCTCTCAAAATAATATAAGTGAAGCATGAGAGAATTTCTTCAAAAATTTACTAACTCTCAAATTAATATAAGTGTAGCATGAGAGTATTTCTTCAAAAATTTCAAAGCACACCGTGCTCAAAAAAGATATAAGTGAAGCACTAGAGCAATTCCATGGCTCAAAAAATTTAAGTGGAGCATATAGAGCAATTCTAACAAATCATAGCGTAATTTTGGCTCTCTCAAATAGATGTATCCAGTAAGGATACTTGTGACAAACTAAAAAGCAAAACAATTAGAGACTCATATAATACAAGACGCTCCAAGCAAAACTCATGATATGTGACGAATAAAAATATAGCTCCAAGTAAAATACTGATGGTCGTTAGAAGAAAGAGGGATGCCTTCCGGGGCATCCCCAAGCTTAGTTGCTTGGTTCTCCTTGAATATTAACTTGGAGTGGCATGGGGCATCCCCAAGCTTAGGTTCTTGACACTCCTTATTCCTTCATCCATCGTGATCTCACCCAAAACTTGAAAACTTCAATCACACCAAACTTAACAAAACCTTCGTGAGATCCGTTAGTATAAGAAAACCAATCTTTACTTTAAGTACGGTTGCAAACCCATTAAAATTTTGTGATTGCATTATATCTACTGTATTATAACTTTACCATGGCTTTTCTTATGTCACCCCCCTTCCCCCCCGGTCCCCCCCCCCCCCCCACCCCCGATACAATCCATAGATTCATCAAAATAAGCACACAATGCAAAGAAAACAGAATCTGTCAAAAACA
The DNA here is from genome assembly GCA_011799875.1 of Thinopyrum elongatum. NCBI lineage: Eukaryota > Viridiplantae > Streptophyta > Magnoliopsida > Poales > Poaceae > Thinopyrum > Thinopyrum elongatum. Next base: position 41,422,821 of record CM022297.1, on the reverse strand, counting down.
GAACAGTCTGAAAAGATGCGAATTGTTCTCATACTTCTGTAACTCCAAAAGTTCTGAAAAATGAGGATAACAGAGGCAATTTTTATATAAATCTTGTGTAAAAAATTCAGAATTTTTCGTAGTTTCTGTGAATTTTAACAATTCTGTTACTGGACGCAAAAGTTTCTGTTTTTCAACAGGATCAAATCAACTATCACCCAAAGCTATCCCAAAGGCTTTACTTGGCCCAAAAACTAATTAAAATATAAAGAAACACAATCATAACAGTAGCATAATTGTTCGAACACTCAATAACAGAAAGAAAAAGGCAAAAGTAAATTTTATTCATTGGGTTGCCTCCCAACAAGCACTATCGTTTTATGCCCCTAGCTAGGCATAATGCATAGATTCAAGTATTTTCATCTTTAGTTTTCAACTTCTCAATCATACACCTAGAATTCTTCAAGGATTTAGCATACATATTTGCAATAACAATACTCGTAGGAACAAGATTGAAGAATTCATTCTTGCAAGTAGGGTCTTTTATCACTTCAACAAAATTGAGATGAATACTAATCATTTTAAGATCTTCCTTGTTGCTATTAGAAGTGACACCCTTGTTTTTCGTAATTTGTGTAGACTTGCAAAGTTTTACGGGAGTTTTTTCAATAGTTTTAAAAGTAGCAAAGGCCGTGCTTAAGTTACTAAAAATTTCTTCTAACTTATCAATCCGAGAAGGACTTTCTTCTATTCTTTCGTTAACTACGGTTTCCTTTTCCCTTAGTAATTTAAAAACAAACCCCGCTTTTGACCCAATCTTATTAGCAAGATTATGCATCCTTTTATCCAAGTTTTCAATTTGTTCTTCGGTAATCATCTTCTTTTCAATAGCATCTAATCTTTGCATAAGATGCTCAAGAGTTAAATTTGTTTCACTAACAACGATAGGTGGTGCACCCACTAGATCTCCCATGGCATTAAAAACGTCCAAAGATGGACACATCAAGAAATTTCCACCGGTAATCGTGTCAAGGATGAATCTATACCAAGTGGTGATGCCCACATAAAAACTACGAAGAAGAACAACGGTAGATTGCTTACGAATAGATCTATTATGAGCATTGCAAATTCTATACCAAGCATCTTTTAGATTCTCCCCTCCCCTTTGTTTAAAATTAGGAACCTCATTCTCGGGGGTACATGCAATAGAGGAAGAACTAGCCATAGCAACAAAGTAGTCGAGCAAGAGATCTGACAAGAAAAAGGCGAATAAAACGGCAAATTTTTGTGAAGTGGGGGAGATGAAAACGAGAGGAAAATGGCAAATAATGTAAATTTCAAGGAGATGAGATTTGTTATTAGGAACCTGATAGATGTTGATGATGTCTCCAAGGCAACCGCGCTAGAAATTCCTTTTGATGCGGCTTGAAACTGCGTTGGTATTTCCCGAAAGAGGAAGGGATGATGCAGTACAACTATGGTAGGTATTTCCCTCTGTTATGAGAACAAGGTATCAATCCAGTAGGAGAACCAAGCAACTTTTTATAAACGGTACCTGCACACAAAGAACAAATCCTCGCAACCCAACGCGTAAGAGGGGTTATCAATCCCTCCTCGGTAAAAAGATAGATTGGTTTATGTGTTTGGATAAATAGATCTGAATAAAACATGAAATAAAAGATGCAAATAAAAAGTGCAGCAAAGTATTTTTGGGTTTTGGAATAATAGATCTGAAAACAAATACGGTGAAAAATAGATCTGAAAGCAATATGATAAAAGATAGACCCAGGGGCCGTATATTTCACTAGTGGCTTCTCTCAAGAAACTAGCATACGGTGGGTAGACAAATTACTGTTGAGCAATTGATAGAAGATCGAATAATTATGACGATATCCAAGGCAATGATCAATATATAGGCATCACGTCCAAGATTAGTAGACCGACTCCTGCCTGCATCTACTACTATTACTCCACACATTGACCGCTATCCAGCATGCATCTAGTGTATTAAGTTCATGGAGAAACGGAGTAATGCAATAAGAACGATGACATGATGTAGACAAGATCTATTCATGTAGGAATATACCCCATCTTGTTATCCTTAATAGCAACGATACATACGTGCCTCGCTACCCCTTCTGTCACTGGGTGAGGACACCGTAAGATCGAACCCATCACAAAGCACCTCTTCCCATGGCAACAAAAATCGATCTAGTTGGCCTAACTAAACCAAAGATTCGAAGAATAAATACGAAGCTATAAATAATCATGCATATAAGAGATCAAAGAAAACTCAAATAATATTCATGGATATAGATCTGAGCATAAACTCAAAGTTCATCGGATCCCAACAAACACACAACAAAAAGGTTTACATCAAATAGTTCTCCAAGAGACCATTGTATTGAGAATCAAAAAGAGAGAAGAAGCCATCTAGGTACTGCCTACGGACACGTAGGTCTATGGTGGACTACTCACGCATCATCGGAGAGGCACCAATGAGGATGATGAACCCCTTCGTGATGGTGTTAGATTGGATCTCGTGGTTCTGGAACTTTCGGCGACTGGAATTGTGTTTTGTCTGCTTCCCTAGGGTTTCTGGAATATTTGGGTATTTATAGAGCAAAGAGGCGGTGCAGGAGACCCCCGTGGGCCCCACAACCCACCAGGGCACGCCTGGGCTCCTGGGCGCGCCCTGGTGTCTTGTGGTCCCCACAGGCCTCTCCTAGGTGCTTCCTTGGCTCCCAAGTTGCCTTATGGTCCAAAAAAATCTCCAAAAAGTTTCGCTGCGTTTGGACTCTGTTTGATAGGGATATTCTGCGAAGTAAAAAACAACCAAAAAATAGCAACTGGCACTGGGCACTATGTCAATAGATTAGTCCCAAAAAATATATAAAGTTGCTATAAAATGATTGTAAAACATCCAAGAATGATAATAGAACAGCATGGAAAAATAAAAAATTATAGATACGTTGGAGACGTATCACATGGCTAATGTGTGTTCTTGCTACTCTGTCATTGCTTTCATGACAGAATTTGATAGAATATCTCAAAGCATCGGAGAGAAGAGAAAAGAAAATGATGCGCTGAAAAGAAGAACTACACCAACAATGTGGAGTGATTGGGCTTTGGAAAGGCAAGCAGCAAAATTGTATAATAGAGGCATATTCTACAAATTCCAGCAGCATCTAATGAATGCAACTAAATTTCATATGGTTGAAGTGGAGAAAAACTGACAGTATGAGGTATACAAATCTCCAACTCAAGCCTTCTATGAGAACAACCCTAGAACATTTATAGTCATGGTTGACAGAGATTCTGAGACATTCACTTGCATCTGCGCTCAATTTGAAAAAGATGGGATACTCTGCTCCCATGCACTTAAAGTCATACAGTGGCTCAACATTGATGAATTACCAGAAAAATATTTCATCGACAGATGGAGACCTAAAGAAAAGAGAGCAATGCGGATTACTGAACAAGAGGGAAATCTAGATGGACTGGATGATCAGATGGCATTCTTCTCAATGTCGAGACGACTAATTGAGTAAGCATCTGAAGCGTCAAAAATTTCTGAAAGAAGAAAGGCGATGAATGAACACTTGACAGCGCTCGAGAAGGTAATCTGGGATATTCCAGTCAATGAAGAATCTAAACAGTCAAAAATTTCCAATTCAGAGTTGGCAACTACAAACACAAATGAGGGAGGAATCAGTTTGCTTGGAAATTCACTTGGGAATCTAAATGATCCATCCTACATTAAACCAAAGGGGAGAATGAAGACCACCGTAAGGCAGAAGGGCGTTGTTCAGCAAATAATCAGCAAAAAGAAGATCAATTGTTCATGATGTTGGAAACAAGGACACAATATAGCTGGTTGTAAAAATATACAAGAGGAGCCAGTGGACAGGCCAAAGAAGAAAGCTAGAAAAAATCCTGAGACGCTTTAGAAATCTAAGAAAGGTAAAGCAAAAAACTAGCAGGAATAAACTAATCTAAAAAACTTATATTTTGTGATCAGATTAATAATATGGTAGTCAAAAAAATGCTGGTGAAAAGAAGACAAAGGGAGTGAAGAACAATAACTACAAGTGAAGATGAATAGAAGAAAAATCAAGGATTCTTGAATTGGGAACATAAACAAAGGATACAAAGAAGATTTCTTGTATTGGGACTAGATACTTTCAATAAATTTCTATTCAAGAATTTATTGTATTAAGAATTTGAGGAACTATAATTTTAAATATTCTTGAGACAGTACTAAATTTGGCGTGGAAATAATTTCTCTGATTTGAAGTTAGTGTTCAAGTTTGCTTGTACTAGTTCAACAGTCAGTGATTGGAAGAAAAAGCTAATCATGTAAATAACTTCTAAAAATTGCATGACACTACCAGAAAACTTGTGCATTTACGAGTCGAGCAAGTAGATACCTTACATTAGAGAATGAACTTGTAGTAGTAAAGAATATTTTCCGGCATCGCACATTACTGACCTGAAACAAAAGTATGAATTACTTTCACAAAACATAAAAGAAGGAAATTAGAAAACAGATACTTAACATGCACAGATACACAGTGCCTTACCTCAAAAAGAAAATATTGCAAAAACATTACACCACTGAACACTTTTGTGTTGCTCTCATTTAGAGAAAAAGGCGGATAAAATGAAGAACCAGAAATTAGATGACAAACTGCTTCACAAGCCAACTGATATTAAATACCATAGAGGACAAAGATGTTCACAAACACACTGAGAATATTTTCAGTTCCACAAACACATTGATCAACTATATAGAGAGAAAAGCAAATTTAGCCTAGCAACCTAAGACGACGATGTTCCAACTAGATTTAGCCTAGCAAGCTAATTTACCCCCTAGCAATAAGTTATAAGACCACCAAGCTTCAAGCTCCAACACTTGCACCAGCACCACCTACACCAGGGCCACCTAATCCCCCCCCCCCCCTGAAAGAACAGCACCAGGGTATTCATCTTTAGAACCACCATCACGATGAGCAACATCTTCACCTTCATCAGCAGCAACTTCACCAGTAGCAACATCAATCATTTTTCTTGACTTGAAGTAACCATCCCAATCAGGTACATATCTCTCTAACTTATAAACCCTATGAACAGTCATCAGAGCTTGGTAGTCGTAGCTAGCGACTAAAAGACCATCAAATGCATTTTCCAATGCAACTAAAATTGTGTCCTTCACATAGTGATCTGCCACCCTGAACCTTCTGTGTTCAACCAAATCAAAAATACCAGCACTAACACAAAAACCCAGCAGAATGAGTGGTGCTGATTCCAGTGCAGAACACAACTCTGTCAGTGTCTCCAAAAGGTGCATTTAGTTGTGCTCTTGTAACTGCAGAGATCTTCATTGTTTTACGACTCAAGTCCTTTTAATGAGATAAATAAGATAAAAGGAAATGAATCAAAATTGCACATAAATAAATATACAAACCAAATAAATTGCGCATTACATCTACCACTGAATATAAAAAACAAAACCCTAAGAAATTTGCACAACATAAAACCATAAATTGCACGAGGCAACTACCAGCAATTACTTAAAAGAGAAAACCTAAAATAAATTTTCATAACATATAACACCTAAAATAAATTTTTAGAACATATAACCATCAATTGCACAAGGCTTCTACCAGCAATTACATAAAGAGAAACCTAAAATAAATTTTCACAACATATAACCATGAATTGCACAAGGCTTCTACCAGCAATTACATAAAGAGAAAACCTAAAATAAATTTTCACAACATAGAAGAATGAATTGCACAGAGGCATCTACCAACAATTATATAAAGAGAAAACCTAAAAATAAATTTATAAAATGCAAATGGCATCTATCAGTAAGTACACGACAGGGAAAAAAGAACAAAATTTGCACAACATGAAAGCATAAATTGCACGTCACATCTATCAGTGAAAACTCATTCTTATGTAAGGCCTAACCTAATAATTCATACCTTATAGCAAAGTTCATTCAGTGCAAAACTAAAATTTAAAATCATTACATTATTTGATTATGGTGTTGCAAAGGAAAAACCCCAGAAATTTGCACAACATAAAATCCTAAATTGCACATGACATCAAGTAGTAGATACAGAAATGGAAAGAGAGCAATTTCATATTTATAATTCCATGATTTACAAAAATGGAAACCATCATTTTACTAATGATTAAAAACAAACATAATCTTGAAGATAAAAAGTAAACCTATATGTTCAGTGACAAAAGGATATGCTAATTTTAAAACCAAACCTAATAATGAAGATAAAAATAAAACCTAAGTAAATGTGCACAACAAGGAAGCATAAATTGCACATCACAGCTACGAGCAAGTACAAGGGATAAAACCTAAGTAAATTGTGAAATCAAGGAAGCACTAGTATGAAAACCAAAAACTGATACAGAAATGAAAGAGAGCAATTTCATATTTATAAATCCATGCCTTACAAAAATGGAAACCATCATTGTACTAATGTAAAAACCAAACCTAACCAAGAAGATATAAAGAAAGCCTACATAAATTTGCACAATAAAGAAGCATAAAATGCACATGACATCTACGAGCAAGTACAAAGGATAAGCCTAAGAATGTAGGGGTAGATTCATCAAATATGGCATTCCTCACATTTACTAAGACCGTAAACATACAGAAATTGCACATTGTAATTACAAAAAATTGCAAGGAACGTCTGCAAGCAATTCATGAAATGCAGAACATTTACAAACCAGTAGTTGATAAGATACCTTGATGGACTTTGCCATCTTGCCAACAGGAGGAGCTACAACTATAGCCTTGAGCTTGAGGTCTTTGGATGCATCTCGCACTGCCTGGAAAAAATAAGAAATAAAAAAAATTGGCATGAAATCTAAAATGCATCCTATCATTGAAATAAAAACACACGGAAAGACAAGAAATAAAGAGAGGATCACAAGTTTAAACCTTCATCTTTGAAGATGCAGATGCATTTTCCTGATGATCAGGCTTGAACTCCCTGGATCCATCACCACCCATCTTGTGTCTAGAACACAACTCAAGCAAGCACAGATCAAATCATAAAATAGTGAGAATAAACCTTCAACCAAGAAAAAATCAAGTACAAAACAAACTCTTGGGATACATACCACTGCTGGAGGATTCGGAGAGAAGATGAGGCAAGAGGTTCAGAAGCAGAGAAAGAGGATGTGGCGAGAACACAAAGACAAAAGGGGGATATAAATAGGGCGGAAAGGAAGTTGGCGGCGTGGTAGTGGAGTAGTGGGGTGAGTGGCCTCGCGGTTGCTAGGAGTAAGCGGTTAAAGGGGGTGGTAGTGGGGGAACTGTTACATGCATGTGAACATGGCAACAGTAACACCAGTCAAATCAGTATAAAGAAACATAGTTAAAAGTAAAAATGAAAAATGTTCTGAAAAGAAACTAATAAATAAATATGACTTTATATTTTAATAAATCAGAAAACCAAAAATATAGTTAGTATTTAAAAATGCAACAGTAAACAACAACAAAAATATTGAAAACAGTTGGTAATTATAAGTACAAAAAAATAAAAAATAAGGATGAAAATATGCACCAAAAATTTTGAAACAAATTTGGAAGTTTAAAATTTAAGATCACAGAGAAATACTAATGCTTGATCTAGAAGGATGAAGCAAATAGTAAAGGATCTAGAAAAATTTAAAAACAACTTAAAGAAAACTTATGGAACTGTAATGAAAATCATTCAGAAAAAAGCCAGAAAATATGTACCAAAAATTTTGAAACCAATTTGGAAATTTAAAATTTAGGATCACACAAAAATACTAATGCTTGATCTAGAAATATGAAGCAAATAGTAAAGGATCCAAAAAAATTTAAAAATAACTTAAAGAAAACTTATGGAACTGTAATGAAAATCATTCAGAAAAAAGCCTTAAAATGGTAGAATAAATTCACAGAAATAACTCACATATATAATATACACACATAGAATTCAAGCAATAACTCTCACATATATTGTATAAATCTTTACAGAGCCTCAAACATGCAAATTTACAGAATTATTTTACACATATGGAAACATCCAATCACAAGAGCATTGCATATCATTTTACAGCGAAGTATATTTGAAACGCTCCACAACTTTAAAGAGTTCTACAGTTCTACAACATTGCACCTTCTTCGGAAAGAGCTTTGACTCTACACACTTCGACAATCAACAAGAATATCAAAACTTCATCGATCTTCTTGAAAGGCTTGATCACCACCTACACCAAAAAAGAAAAAAGTGAGCAGTTGTAACAATAAAAATTCCAATCTAGAATGTTTGCAAGTTCATAATAGAAAAGCAAAGGAACAGAACCAACACATGACTAAAAAATCATATAGGAAAATGAGAAATTCATATTAAACAAGCAAAAAATGCACATGGTAAAATCAAGCAAGTATAAAATTTTGGTACTTGCATATTAGTACTGCCTGCAATGAAGAACTAAAAAAACAAGAACTAAAAATGCCCCTTACTAAGTAACTAGTAATCAAGAATGCAATTCTTTGCTTCGTTAAGAATGTTGTGCTTAGTGAAAAGAATTTCATTGGCCAACTTAATTCGAAGATTGGAAATATCAGCTCCACAAACAAAATCTTGCATCTTAACCCTAGGCTTCCAGTGCTTTAAGTACATTGACAGATGAATCCCACAGTCATACCTGGATAGACAACGAAAAAGGAACTAAGTACAATATAAATTTAAATCAGAAAGTTATAGCTTGCGCAAACATAAATAAAGAACTTGCACAAAGCAAAAATGAGCAACAACAATAGGGTCAGGCACTAGTAATGCAAAAAAGAGTTCAATCATGGACGACACTAAGATTCCTTTAGCCACTACTATACGAAGAATTATTGCACAAAGAAGAATGAAGAACTTGCACATGGCTTATACATGCAACTACAGTAAAACGGATAGGATAGATATAAATATTGCATAAAACCAATTTGAAAAAGATCTGAACCTAAGCATACTATGATAAAAATTGCACAAGTAATCCTAAAATAATTGCACAACACTTGAGCAAGCAACATACTGAGTGTATAGACTAGCAGAAGATAAGATAAGTGGTGGGCAGAGAAGTACTTATTGCTTTGCTTAGGAACTTTTCCAAAGTGCAATCCCCATGTACCCCAATCTGTAATTTTCTTTGAGCCAAACATATTCCAAACTCTTTTAAAATTTGGGATCTACAAAAATTTACATAAAACATAGAAAAAGAACAATGTTAAGCTAACTGGATAAATGGACAAAAACCATTATATAGAAATGATACAAAACACAAACCAGTATGTTCAACAAATTTTTCAAGAAAGGATTATCCTGGTTGTAAGCCGAATCCAAGATCAAAAATGTTTCATGTTGAAAAAGAACGACAAAATCAAACCATTGTTTCTGATGTAATGTTGGGAAATGAACCTGCAAATATTACACAACTTTTCAAATAAAATGTAGAAAAGTAATACTGTAAGATTGATATAGATTCAAATATTCAGAAATACTAATTAACTAAACTTAGAAATTGTAGCATAACGTCATTAAAATTGCGTAAAGAACCTATGTGCAACTACCTGATTTAACTAAAGAAAAGGTAATCTCACATCATTGATAAATTATGTGCAGATGTACCACAGAACATGAAAAGGACATTATGTACAATCATCCAAGAACAAAAAATTATATAATTCCATACTGGAAATTGCACAACATGAAAATAAAAATTTCGCACTCATAAAATCAGCAACTGCAAGTAACACTAAATAATGAAGTAAGAAAATTCAAAAAATACAAGAATTAAGCAACTAACCTCGTCACAAGTATGAATCGACCTAGCGCCATGAGCAAGTTGAAAACATCTTTGAACCATCCTTGTCTTCTGCTCACATAACTCCCAAGTCTCATATGAATCCATATTAAGTATATGCTCCTGCATATGATGAAAAGGGACCAAAATAATAGTAAAATAAGTAAACAGCTAAAACCATAGTGAGCAGAAACAACAAAAGCTGTCTATAACACAAAAATAAAGAAAAAACAAAATAACTTATAGAAATCAGATGAAAAAAGTGATGAACTCTTGACTCCTTTGGTTTAGTGTCCAGAGATAGTTTGCGACCCCAAGCATTGATGGTGTAAGTGTCAACTAGCCCATTGTTTGCAAACGAAGTACCAAACGAAAAGAATGTAAATGTTACTTTTCCATAATCTATACAAGATTTCTACAAAACAGAAACAACAACAAAAAAGTAAGAACATCTAAAAGACAAAAATAAATAATAAAACAAAACAAAGAGTAAGAATGAAAAATGATCATAAAAAGATACGTACTACTTGACATCTTCATCACGAGCACACTGATTATAGCATCATGCAACTCAATCATCCTCGTTGAAACTGGATACCTTGAAGACTTGTCATTAACATAGGGTGAATCATTATATCTGCTTGGATTAACAATTCTCCTGGGACCATATTTTATGTCTCTTCTAGAGTGAATAGAGCTAGGAATGTTACTGTTTTCATTGTATATCCTCTCAGAAGAATTAAGAAATTCATCACATTTGCCAGAAAACTTAACCTCACCAATGATCTCCACTTCAGGAGAATTTTCAAGTCCTTTGCTATTTGCAGAGCTCAAATCAATCTAGCAAAAAGAAAAAAGAAAAACACAAAATCAATTACTTACATGACCACTAAAACACAAGACAAAGAAAATCAAAATAAAAGTTAACATATCTAAGGAAAACCTTGGTCACAGGAGATGGTGAATGGGAAGATTGAATATGTATTTCCTTTCCATGAGAAGACCTTGGACTGGAGACAACTTTCTAGAAAAATACATAGTGCACCTAAATGAGTACATGATAAACTTCATACAAATCGTAGTAGATATAACATCAAAACATAAAGAAAAAAGAAAAAAATAAACCTAAGGGATTAAAGAAGTCGATGGAGTAGACACAGGAGTGAATGATAAGATATGCATCTGGATAGGAGTTTGTTGATAATGGAATAACAATTGAAAACAATGAAATTCACTAACATTGGAACTAGCAAAAAGAGATCTCACATAGCAGATAACTCAGATTATGAAAAACAAACTTGCAAAAGGATGAAAACAAAATGCAACTCGCAATGGTGAGCAAAATTTATGAAAATGACATAGCAACGGCATATAAACTTGGAAAGTTGCACATACATACATATAAAAGTTGCAAATGGCAATGGTAAGCAACAATAAGAAAATAAATATAGCAACCATTCAACTGTATACAGGAAAAAAGTGAAAAAAAATACAAACCTGTTCACACTATCAAAATTCAACATGAGATGAAGTCAAATTTTCTTGATAAGTTGATTTCTGAGACGAGGTATCAACACCTGGGCAAAAACACAGAACAAGAACAAAAAAATATCAAACAAAGCGTTTTAGGTTATCCTAGAATATTGCATGAAATATGTTAGCATTTCTAAGTACTACATACACTGGTACAAAAGCAAGACAAAGTATATACCTGAAACGCTAGTTCTTAAACGAAGTTTATCAGGCAAGAATGATTTCTTCTTAACACCAAAGATCTAATCAAAAGTAGACTGAGTGGAATTCTCTTTGGAACTGCTAGCAACTGCACCTTTTGAATCAACGAGATGATTGAAATTGATACTCTTGCGGTGGTCACCAGATTCAGTCACAACACCACACTTGGAGGGAATAAGTTTCTTGAGAACATCAGATACTGAATTAATCTTCTGAAAATCATTGAAATCCAGCTTCCACCCTTGCTCCTAATGAAGGAAAAAATAACCACATGAAAAATAAAACAAATGAGAACACTGAAAAAACAACATGGAGATACAACATTAGATCCTAAAAAAACACAATATATAATAACTTACACAAAACATTTCAGAGTCAACATTAACATGACGAGATTTATTTGATTTAGAATTGCTATAAAGAACTTCATCTTGATTAAGTGGTGAGAAGTCCTTCCTTTTCCTAGCAGAAACTGAACCTACAAATACAAAACACCATTAAATCCTGCACCTACAGATATCCACAATGATTCTAAAAATTCTACCAGGAAGGAAAAGACTAACACATGCGGTGTCGTTCAAATCTTTATCATTGGATCGCACATTAGGAGACACCCGAATAGGAGGAGAATTCTGATTAAACCCTACACCTAATACAAAATAGAATAAACTAATCAAAAAAATGCAAAAATTTATACAAGCAAAAAGTTAAACCAATTAGAAACCAGAAAAAAAAAGATATATACCATCACTCTTAAGAATTGAAGATTCACTATCAGCAAGATTATTCCTGAGATTTTGTGTAGAGTTCATTTTAGAGTCGTCAACTGATACGTCTCCGGCGTATCTACTTTTCCTAATGCTTTTGCTCTTGTTTTGGACTCTAATTTGCATGATTTGAATGAAACTAACCCGGACTGACGCTGTTTTCAGCAGAACTACCATGGTGTTGTTTTTGTGCAGAAATAAAAGTTCTCGGAATGGAACGAAATTTTTTGGAGAATTTTTATGGAATAAAAGAAAAATACCGGAGCCAAGATCCACCGGCGGGGGCCCCTGGGTGAGCACAACCCACCAGGGCGCCCCTCCCCCCTCCAGGCGCGCCTAGGAGAGTTGTGCCCACCTGGTGGCCCCGCAGACCCTGACTCTGAATCTATAAAATCCCATTTTTGGATTAAAAAATTAGGAAGAAAGAATTATCACGTTTCACGAGAAGGAGCCGCCGCCACCTCCTGTTCTTCATCAGAAGGCCAGATCTGGAGTCCGTTTGGGGCTCCGGAGAGGGGGATCTTCAATCTTCGTCACCACCAACCCTTCTCCATCGCCAATTCCATGATGCTCCCCACCGGGAGTGAGTAATTCCTTCGTAGGCTCGCTGGTCGGTGAGGAGTTGGATGAGATTCATCATGTAATCGAGTTAGTTTTCTTAGGGCTTGATCCCTAGTATCCATTATGTTCTGAGATTGATGTTGTTATGACTTTGCCATGCTTAATGCTTGTCACTTTGGGCCCGGGTGCCATGATTTCAGATCTGAACCGTTTATGTTATCACCATTATATCTATGTTCTAGATCCGATCTTGCAAGTCATATTCACCTATTATGTGTTATGATCTGTAAACCCCGGTGTGACAGTAATCGGGATACTTTCCGGTGATGACCGTAGTTTGAGGAGTACATGTATTCACTATGTGTTAATGCTTTGTTCCGGTTCTCTATTAAAAGGAGTCCTTAATATCCCTTAGTTTCCTTATGGACCCCGCTGCCACGGGAGGGTAGGACAAAAGATGTCATGCAAGTTCTTTCCATAAGCACGTATGACTATTTACGGAATACATGCCTACATTATATTTATGAACTGGAGCTAGTGCCGTATCGCCCTAGGTTATGAATGTTATATGATGAATATCATCCAACGAATTCACCGATCCAATGCCTATGAATTTTCCATATATTGTTCTTGCTAAGTTACTACTGCTGTAGTTACTATTACAACTGCTACAAAATCATTGCTATCAGTGTTACTGTTAATATCATTACTGCCATCAAAACTATCATATTACTGTGCTACTGATCATATTGCTGCAGATAATCAATCTCCAGGTGTGGTTGAATTGACAACTCAACTGCTAATACTTACAAGTATTCTTTGGCTCCCCTTGTGTCGAATCTATAAATTTGGGTTGAATACTCTACCTTCAAAAACTGTTGCGATCCCCTATACTTGTGGTTTATCATCAACTTCTGGATCTGTGGTAGTGGCTAGAACAATATAATTCAAGCAATCAAACAACATATTCTGAGCTCCATCAACAGTCTTTTCGTTAGCATTTACACGAAACTATTAAGCAATAAAAGATATCTGATCTTTGGCCTAAAAAGTATGATTAAATAATAAAAGAATGAAGTCAAACAACTATGGTTAAAGAAAAGTAAAAAAGTAAAAACACAAATGAGAACATTAGCAAAAGATCAAACAGAAATCTTACAGAGCTAGGGAGTAAACCACCAACGGTCTTATCAAGGGAGCTTCTAAATTTGACAGACTCATGAGATGAATCCAAGTGCTCTTCACAGCAACCAATACAACCCATAGAATTTACAGTTTCAGAGATTTTCTTGACCTGAGAAGGCATTGAAACAAGTAGGTACATGGTATAAGAAAATAAGTAAGTAAAAAAAAGAGCAGAAGTAAAATTGAAAAAACAAGAAGGGGCAACTTACAGGACACAAACCATATTCCATTGGTCCTTTGCAGTCAAGATTTGCAAACACTTTAAGTAACAATTCTTCCATACCTTAAACCTAGGCAGACTAGGAGGCACTCGACGTAATCCAAAATCAAGAAAATCCAAGTAATAGCACTGAAAAAAGGAAAAAATACAAAAAAGATAAACACATTGGATTATAATGTCAGGAACAGAAATCTAAAAATAACAAGGAAAATAAATGAGCTATAAAAGGAAAACTTACACCTAGCCCATAAATGCATCCTCCCAAAGTAGTGAAACCATCTTGTTTACCCGTTTTCTTGGGATCTTTTTGGAACTTGCATATGTATGCCATCAGCCAATCAAATACAGACTTTGATAGATCAGAAGGTTCAATCAAGATTCCCAGATACTTTGTACTAGGATAGATGTTAGAATTCGGATAGAGAACAGTTGCAAAAGCGACAAGGAGAAAACACCTCATGAATTCATCATCAGAAATATCTGGTTTTAGCATTTTTTGTTCCAAACCACTTGATTGAAGGCAACGATGGTTCACCAATGATATTGAGAAAGGCAGCCTTGGTACTATCACTATCAAAGAAAACTTTTCTACCACCTAAAGGAAGACCAAACAAAATATGGAAGGAGTCCAGGCTCATAGGAATAACACCTTCACTCAAGACAATGTCACCAGTGTGAGAGTTAACCTGACTAGCTACCCACTGGGCAAACCCTCTTGGAACAAAGGTGCACTCAAAATCAAGTAGAAAAGAAAAACCATAATATGTAACAACATCCTTCCTTGCAGGAGGAATTCTCTTGAGAAGATCAGTAAAATATCGGTGATTACATCTGCTGGTGGCTCGCTTAGGAGGAAGTTGTCCATGCTGACAAAGAAATAACAAGGAGGTAAAAATAAATGGAAAAAATTAAGGGAGAAAAAATAAAGTCAGATATAAACAATCATGTGATATACAGGTTGCAAGAAAAACTGGTTATAATGAAACTTACAATTTCAGTTGGTTCAGAACCACCATTCCTTTTAGATGAATAAAATTGCATGCAATAAAAAGGTACACATACATTAGATATAAGATGTCTACAAAAAGAAAACAAGAAGATTAAACTTCAACTAGTTACAATAAACTCTAATAGAAGCAGCAGATAATAAAACTCACCATGTGGCGAAGATTTTGTAGGAAATTTTCTACATCAAACTGAGCATCACCTCCACCACCCTGGAAATTGAACAAGAGACAAACAAGTATAAACACCAAACAGAAATAGAAAAAGTGAAAAACAAAAAACTTCACATAAATAGAATGTGAGAGAGACAATAAAATCAAAAGAACATGTACATTTAGGGATACAGAAATTCCATCATGAAGTTGTGATCGCGACACTAGAGTATTATCTTCAGCGAAACCATAATAATCATCATCGCTATCATCCAAATTATGTATATCACTAGCCATCACCTGTATCAAAAAGTTGTACAGGAAAAAAAAAGTAGTTAGAAAAGATAACTACTGGAAGCAAGCATCTATATGTACTAATTGCATCAGATATATTGGTAAGTGAGACATGAAGATTACTTAATGAAATTGTATCTCAATTCAGTTGTACTGGCTAAACCCAATGAACTGAGCTATAACTTGAAACAGTGAACAATCACAAAAAGAAAAATGTTAATTCACTTGCACTGAGAATTCAGATATATTGCACAAAAGCAGAATGTGCAAGAATATAAGTGACAAAAATGCAACTGAACTGAACTATAACACACATTTCGACTCCTAGAACTTGGAAGTTGCACAAAGAACAAATAGAACTTGCACAAACTATGTATGAGCAAATCAACTGTGAACCAACTTGAATTGCTCAACTGTGAACCAACTTCAATAATCTGTTCTGAATCACAGCTCAAGTGTCATCACAACTTGAATCACAACCAAACAGCTCAATCACAGCTAGAATACCTCACCAAAAATAGCTAAGTAAAATGTACAAAGTGGCAGAGAGGTTGCTCATCAACCCTAGATTGAACTACATGTGACATTGTCTTGATCTACATGTATCTAACATCAAAATTGCATGGAAACTAGAACATCACAAGTTCAATCACAAACACACGGGTCAATCATGGTGAAATTCCTCGCCAAATAGCTAAGATAATAGGTGCAATCGACAGAGAGGTTCCTCATCAACCCTAAATTGAACTATAGGCGGACTATCTAGACCTACAGGTGCACGAATCAACCCTAGAAATCGTGAAAAACACTCTCCGAAGGTATACGAACCCACGAATCATGAAAATCATAGCCAGGATTACCAAAAAACTACACATATATCCAGGATTTCCGGGATAGGGACAAGCAGCGCATGAGGCAGCGCGAAAGCACAGAAAAACAGAGCACAAAAACGATGGGGAGCTTAGGAGGGAGGGCTGAACCTAGAGATCCTTGGGGCAGCTAACTCCTTAGACAATCGGAATTGATCCGCCGAGTAGGGGAACGGTGGTGGAAGTAGTCGGCGTTGGAGACAAAAGGACGATAGAAGCTGAGAAGAACGATGGGAAAGAGGAAAGAGGTCGGGCAATTTGAATTTGGCTCACATCAAAGGTGGGGGAAGTGTGTGCCCACAAGCAATGGATGCAAAAGCACGTGCGATGCCAACCTCACTGGAACATAATAAGCTATCCTGAATCTCAAAGCTAGACGGTACCATTAAAATGATAAATAAAAAAACAAATAATAATTTTTTTAAAGGAAAAGTCAGTTTTCAAACATTTTCAAACATACTATATAAATCAAAACTAATGAAATAAAAAATGAAACAAATACAACCAAAAATTCTATAAGGTAAAGGAGACTACTAGGCAACTTAAAATAAGGATTAAAAAATTCCTTCAAGAATACATATAATTTCAAACTATTTCTTCAAAAGAATGGTTTTAAAAAGGGGGGGGGAAATGATCAGCAAAAACAAAAATGCCAATGCAACAAAGAAATTCAGGGTGGCACTGAATCAACTAATTGATATGATCTATAATCAAAAGATCAATCAAATACAAGTTGACCACCAAAAAAATCATTTAAGATAAAATCATAAAAACCATTTAATTACATGTGGATAAAAATCATGTAATTAAAAGAAATAACATCAAACAACAAACATAATTGAGCATCACCAACTCTCAGTACATCCATCATTCATTCATTCAGTTCAGAAAATTAACATACTGAGCATCACTATCTACCATCAACCATCTTCACATCCAAAATAAAGTTTGAACCTAAAACCCTAGAGGCACCACTACCACTGCCATCAAAATAGTCATAAACTGACAGGTAGTTCCATACATAATTACACATAAAATTCAGGCTCATGGATCCAAAAAGATGGAGTAGAGATCCAAAACTAACATCCAAGTTCAGACTTCAAACGCACATCACTTGCACCTACAACAGCCGCTAGAACACTACAGAAACTGAGCGATCATTGTGCTCTTTGAATGTGATGAGCACAACATTGTGTTCACCCAAAGAACTTGCTGAAATGAACTCATTGAAGCTGGTCTTCTCAAGCACCATCCTCCCGTCTTGCTTGCACATAGTGTATGAGGAGGGCGTAATGACATGCACAGCTTCATTCAGAGATTCAAGAGTGACAAAAGTAGTCACTGGAACATCCAGAAATATCTTCAAGCTTGATACAACAATCTTGGGGATTTTCTAAAATATACATGAAAAATAGAAACAAAGAAATGTTGAAACTCAACTATATAGACATTCATACT
The DNA here is from genome assembly GCA_011799875.1 of Thinopyrum elongatum. Taxonomy (NCBI): domain Eukaryota; kingdom Viridiplantae; phylum Streptophyta; class Magnoliopsida; order Poales; family Poaceae; genus Thinopyrum; species Thinopyrum elongatum. The sequence goes on along the minus strand of CM022297.1, from coordinate 41,404,736 downwards.
CATGCTGATGCAACCAATTAAATACAGAATCAGTTGGTTTACCCTAACAACAATAAAACAAACATGCTAAACTTTATATAAAAATGAAAAAAATAAAACAATCTATAACTTCTTTACAATTAAAACTTTGTTACATGATGCTAATAAAACATTTAAAACCTACATCAGATATATACAGTTGAAAAATCTCAGCAGTATAACTTATTCATGACTTGAAATTAGTTGCATGAGGATAATAACACTAGAAAACAGCAGCTTGATTACACACCAGGTAAAAATTCTTATAACTAGAACTCATTCATACCTAAAAACATGCATCAAAAGTGGCAATCAGAAGAAAAATACTTAACATGCAAAGCTAAAACTTGCCACATTTAAAATTCACAGCAGCAATAATTCAAAACATCACATATAAAAATTGAACAAAATAAAAGATACTCACCATGATATTCTTGATTGTGTTAATTGCAGTCATGACATGGACAAAAGGCACACAACGCAGGAAATTGTCTCAAAAGAGACAACGGAGAAAGTAGCGGTTGTCATAGTAGTTGAACACCAAGTTTCGCGGGAATACAACAGATATAGCACACTGGTAATCGGCATCAGACGGTTTTTCATAAGCTATAGAAAAAGAAAAAAAGGCAACATCAAGTTAATACATCTGATGAACAAACTTGAAGCTTGAAAAAGGAAAATAACTAACACCCATAAAAATTTGAAAAACATTGAAACAACTTACCAACGCAAGCCAGAGGGAGAATCCTTTCACCACCATGGTTGGTTTCGATCTTCAGGTCGAAGGTCAAATGGTCCAGTGTAAACACATTACGATCTCCAGCATGAAGACCATAATCATGTGTAAACTCAAATCAAGAACTACAAACAAACTTGCTCTAGTTGGCTCGGTGATTGAACATGGCTGGGTAAGACCTGCCTTCAAAAGTAAGAAGTTCAGGCTCGGTCTTCTTGAACTACAGAATCATAGCCTCATCCCTATGCTCCTCAATATACTCAGCTGAAAAAATTCTCACATTGCAGGGGATGTACTGCAAAAAAAATAACTCAAAAGTGAACTCACAATTAAGAACAACTATATGTATACTAAAAATACTAAAACATTAAGTACAAACACTAGATAAACTATAGAAAATACCATATCCAGGAAGTTCTTTACAGATATACTACAAAAGTAAGTGCTAACAACAACCTACTAAATACCTACTTAAATTGAACAACTTAGAAAAATATTAGTACTAATGAAATAGAATTTTTTTTTTGTAACCATGCGCCTAAAGCAATCCTTATCGATAATAACATCAAAGTTGATCAGAACTTAGCCACCAAGCACAGCTGGCTCACAAGGAGCACCCGGACAACGACAAACGGGGCAAACCATGCCTACACAAACATAAGATTTTTTGCACAATAAGAATAAAGTTTTGAAAAATTAAAAACCATTACAGTAATTTTTCACAAGTAAACATTAAGAAATTGCACAACTAACTGACTTTAACTGTGCAACCCACAACAAAATGCACACATACAAAAAACTATTAGCTATGACTTGCAATAAAAAAAGAAGCCTATTAATATCATTAACTATTAATAACACCAACAACATACACCAAAAAAGCACATCCAACTCCTCATTAACTGTACACATTACACTAACACTAGATGAACAAAAATAAGAAGTCATTGGCAAAAAGCATGAAAAGGGAACCTATATAATACTACAAAAATCATATTAACAGTACTTATAATGCTCATAGCATTAAATTCAACAGTTTTATACTCGTTGGACAAATACAAGATATCAACATTTAGGCTAAATTTCAAACCTTCCTACACTCATGGAACAATAAAACACTACACAAATTGAACAACTAACCTACTGGCTATAACTTTCAATCATTATAGCCACATTATATACAAAAAAGGAATGGCCTTTTTAGAAATAAACCATGAAATAGTGAAAAAAATCACCTAGAAAATGCAAAAACAGATCTAAAAACAAAATAAAACTAATAGGCCCTTACAAATCCACACTGCAATCTAAGAACTAGTTGGGCCTACCATCACAATATGCTCAAGATGGGGGAGATTAGAACATAAAAGAAGGAAAACTGAGAAACCCTAGCAATCTAAGACTAACAAAAGCCTCCAAAATATACACCTGCAATCTAATAACTAGTTGGGCCTAACATCAGAAATAGGCTCAAGATGGGGGAGATTAGAACACAAGAAGAAAACTGAGAAACCCTAGCAATATAACACTAACAAGGGCTCCAAATCTACACCTGTAATCCCGCTGCAATCTAAGAACTAATAAGGACCTAAAAAGCAGAACATGTTCAGCATGTAGCAAACTTAGATCAAATAAGGGGGGAACTAACAAACCCTAGACAACGCATGCTCGTATAGAACATCTGACCAAGCATCAATCAAAACCACAACTAGAACTATCAAAAAGACAAGAGACCGAGCATTTACATACCTACGAAAGCAGATTTGATCATGGATTCACGAAGGGAGACACTGAATCCGAGCACCAACAAGAGCAAAGAACCTACAAAACAACATCAAAAGAAACCATCAAACTGACTAACTCACGCAGATCTATAGATAAAGCAACGGGGAAAATCAAAAAGAATAAAAGCACAGAAGAAATCGCCTAACCCTAGCTAGTACGGGGAGAGGAGGAGACAGAGCGCGTGGAACAGGGAGAGAGCAAGTGACTGGCCGCACCAGGGAAGGATAAAGAGATAAGGCAGGGAGAGACGATACACCTGCCCAACTCGGGTTGGGCCTCACAAAGATTAACGGGTCTGAACGCTTAACGGGTGGAACAATGAGCCCAAAAATAATTGACTGCCTAGAAAAATGCAGTTAGTTGACTGAAACAAGCCAGCCCAGGCACGTTCACAACAGAGAAAGAAAAAACAACAACACGAATCGCAAAGCACAATCCAACGGGACAGAAATCGACTGACCACAAATGCAAAAATCAGGCGATTATCATGTAGCTATTGTGAAGTAAAACAAAATTCGAACCGTGAACTATTATCCTTGTTTGACTTTAACACTAAGCTCTATGAATTTTATTATTGAGAGATGGTAGTACCCATGCTGTAGGAAAATATTCAGTTCAGCTCATGCGCCATGAGCAAAGCATTTGCTCGTATCACTACTGGAATCAGGATCTTTGCCGTCAGCCACCTCTTTGCCGTCAGCTAGCTGACGGCAAAGAACGTCTTTGCCATCAGCTTACGTAAAACTGACGGCAAAGAATGAGCTGACGGCAAAGATTATGTTTGCCGTCAGCCTGCTCTTTGCCATCTGCTAGCTGACGGCATAGAAGCTTTGCCGTCCGCTAGCAGACGGCAAAGAGGGTGGGCGGCCCACTAACGAGAACGACCTAACGGCCACTTTCTTCAGACGGCAAAGCTTCTTTGCCGTCTGCTAGCAGACGGCAAAGAAAGTGGCCGTTTTAACGGCCGTTTCCCCTGGCCCCGCCCCACTAGCTAGGCTCTTTGTCGTTTGCTAGCAGACGGCAAAGAGCTGTGACCTAACTAAAAAGCGGCCAGCGCCCGCGCCCCACCCCTCTCTCTCTCTCCCCCCTCACCTCACCCGCGCCGCCGCCCCCATGCCCGAGCCGCCCCTGCCCCCGACCCCCACCGCCCCGCCCCGCCCCGCCCCGCCGCCCCGCCGCCTCCTCCACCTGTTGGGGAACGTAGCATGCAATTTCAAAAAAATTCTACGCTCACGCAAGATCTATCTAGGAGATGCATAGCAACGAGAAGGGGAGAGTGTGTCCACGTACCCTCGTAGACCAAAAGCGGAAGCGTTAGCTTAACGCGGTTGATGTAGTCGAACATCTTCGCGATCCAACCAATCAAGCACCGAACGTACGGCACCTCCGAGTTCTGCACACGTTCAGCTCGATGACGTCCCTCGAACTCTTGATCCAGCAAAGTGTCGAGGGAGAGTTTCGTCAGCACGACGGCATGGTGACGGTGATGGTGATGTGATCCGCGCAGGGCTTTGCCTAAGCACTATGACAATATGACCGGAGGAGTAAAACTATGGAGGGGGGCACCGCACACGGCTAAGAACAATTGATGTGCTTTGGGGTGCCCTCCTGCCCCCGTATATAAAGGAGGAGAGGGAGGAGGCCGGCCCTAGGGGGCGCACCAAGTGGGGGGGAGTCCTACTAGGACTCCAAACCTAGTAGGATTCGCCCCCCCCCCCCTTTTCCTTCTCATGGAGGTGGAAAGAGGGAAGGAGAGGGAGAGGGAGAGGGAAAGGGGGCCGCGCCCCCTCCCCTAGTCCAATTCGGACTACCCATGGGGGGGCACGCGCCACCCCTTGTGGGCTACCCTCTCTCTCCCCTATGGCCCATGTTGGCCCATTACTTTCCCCGGGGGGTTCCGGTAACCTCCCGATACTCCGAAAAATACCTGAAACGATCCGAAACCATTCCGGTGTCTGAATACCATCTTCCAATATATCAATCTTTACCTCTCGACCATTTCGAGACTCCTCGTCATGTCCGTGATCTCATCTGGGACTCCGAACAATCTTCGGTCACCAAAACACATAACTCATAATACAAATCATCATCGAACATTAAGCGTGCGGACCCTACGGGTTCGAGAACTATGTAGACATGACCGAGACATATCTCCGATCAATAACCAACAGCGGAACCTGGATGCTCATATTGGTTCCTACATATTCTACGAAGATCTTTATCGGTCAAACCGTAATGACAACATACGTTATTCCCTTTGTCATCGGTATGTTACTTGCCCAAGATTCGATCGTCGGTATCTTCATACCTAGTTCAATCTCGTTACCGGAAAGCCTCTTTACTCATTCCGTAATGCATCATCCCGTAACTAACTCATTAGTCACATTGCTTGCAAGGCTTATAGTGATGTGCATTACCGAGAGGGCCCAGAGATACCTCTCCGATACTCGGAGTGACAAATCCTAATCTCGATCTATGCCAACCCAACAAACACCTTCAGAGACACCTGTAGAGCATCTTTATAATCACCCAGTTACGTTGTGACGTTTGATAGCACACAATGTGTTCCTCCGGTATTTGGGAGTTGCATAATCTCATAGTCAAAGGAATATGTATAAGTCATGAAGAAAGCAATAGCAATAAAACTTAACGATCATCATGCTAAGCTAACGGATGGGTCTTGTCCATCACATCATTCTCCAAATGATGTGATCCCGTTCATCAAATGACAACACATGTCTATGGTTAGGAAACTTAACCATCTTTGATTAACGAGCTAGTCTAGTAGAGGCATACTAGGGACACTATGTTTTGTCTATGTATTCACACATGTATCAAGTTTCCGGTTAATACAATTCTAGCATGAATAATAAAAATTTATCATGATATAAGGAAATATAAAATAACAACTTTATTATTGCCTCTAGGGCATATTTCCTTCACCACCACCGCCGGAGCCAAGGTGAGGTTTTTTTTTCTACTGTTCTTTGCTGTTTAGGTTTAGGTGTTATTAATAGGTTTAGGTTAGTGGTAGGTTTAGGTTAGTGCTAGGTTTAGGTTTAGATAATTAGAAGAAGAAGAAAGTTGAAAAAAAGAAGAATAAGTAGAAGAAGAGGAAAAAGGAAAAAAGGAAGAGGATCGTGGATCGCCGGTCGCCGAGGGGATAGATGGTGGAGCTAGTGGGTCCCGACGCCATCGCCCATGCCGAGAATCCCCCGATCCAAGTGCTGACCCGTCGACCGTGCGTCGCCATACCAGAGGGCACCCGGGGACGAGCGGGTTAGGGGGTTCCTCGATGTTGATGGAACCCTAAATAGCAAGTATGGTCGGTGCGAGATACATGTGGCCATCGGTGTCGAACACTACATCCACGTACCACAAGTGACGCCGGCGTCCCGCAGCAACAGTTCTCGGGGTCGTTGGCGGTCGAACACCTATGCGAATTTGTCTTGCAGCCTCTGCGATGATGATTAAAAGCCAAGTGTTGAAACTTGAAACACCCAAACTGACTCAAGTCGGTTTGGTTGTTTGAAGTTTCAAAACTTGTCTTTAATCCTCATCGCAGAGGCTGCCAGACAAATTCGCCAAGGTGTTCGACCGTCATCGGCCCCCAGAACTATTGCTGCGGGACGCCGGGCGCGGGCGTCACTTGTGGGACGTGGATCTAGTGTTCAACGTCGATCGCCACATGTATCTCGCACCGATGATACTTGCTATTTAGGGTTCCATCGACGCCGAGGAACCCCCTAACCCACTCGTCCTATTGTAAATATTTAGTTAGGTTGACGGAAAAAACAATATTGCTATGTTACTCATCTTTCGATTTAAATGTGCAGTTTTTTCGTCGCTGCGAGGGTCTAGTGTTCGACGAACTCCGCCCCTGCGTTTGTGGGTGAGCACAAATGACATCTCCTCCTCCCCCCTTCATTTTCTCTATTCCGGTCTTCGTGCCGATGAAACTTGCTAGCTATAGGTGTCTTCAATCATCAGTATGCGTGACCACTATGCGTCCCCGTTCGAAAGGGTTACATCTATAAATATGCATGCATTTGCATATTTATAACCGTGATTCTTTTGAATTGTCCAACGTTATCCATGGACAGCCCGAGTATGTGTAGATTGGGTTCGTTTTCCCATATGCTCTGCTCCGGATCTGATGCAGAATTTCGTCAGTGCCTCCCTGTTGTTCTCCGGGTACACATCCTCTCTGCTTATTGCCGAGACGTGTATCAGGAGAACAGCGGGGAGGTGCTGCCGAAATTTTGCGTCGGATCCAGAGCAGAGCATGGGAAAACGAACCCAATCTACACATACTCTGGTGGGATTAGGACCTATCTTTACCTATTAGCGTCTAGGTTGCATGGACGTAATAAAAGGGACAAACTCCATTAACTGATGAATATATACATGCTGATTTATATATATATTTCTTATGTGTCCAGTAGCTAGGCAAGATGATTGATCGTGCGTGGATGTACACCGGTCACACTAGTCAGAAAGACATGACCATTGAATGGTTAACAAAAACCAAGGGGTTTCTGAGAGCCGCATTTGCAAATGGCCAGAGGACAACCTGGTGCCCCTGTGCCGGGTGCGACAATTGGCACAAGAGGATAGAGGATGAAATGGGCAAACACCTCCAGAAGACGGGTTTTACGCCAGGTTATACGGTGTGGACATTTCATGGCGAGTCTTCCCAACGTGCCAGAGCTGAGGTGCTTCGTCGTCGCACCGACGAGCATGGTACCGGGATGGAAGACATGGTGCAAGACTTTGATGATGCTCGGGACTCGGACGATGAGATGGAGGAATCTGCAAAGGCCTTCAATGAAATGTTGGAGTCTTCAAAACGTCCTCTCCACGAGCACACTGAGCTTTGTCAGCTGGATGCCATCTCACAAATAATGGTTCTGAAGGCTCAATTCAACTTGGGCAGAGAATGCTACGATGCGATGATGACAGTATTTGGACGTTTTCTACCCAAAGGCCATGTACTACCTACAAACCTGTACCAGTCAGACAAAATCCTCCGTGCTCTTAAGATGCCCTATGAGAAGATACATGCCTATGAGAAATGATGTGCCTTATTTAGGCTTCAGTATGCGGACTTGAACTATTGTCCCATTTGCAAGTCATCCAGGTATGTTGTGGTAGACAACGGTATGGGTGAGAAGACGCAGACCAAAATCCCCGTTAATGTTCTTCGGTATATGCCAATCGTACCAAGACTTCAACGTCTTTTCATGGTCGAAGAGACGGCCAGACAGATGACATGGCACAAAACGGGCAAAAGAACCCAACTAGATGCAGATGGGAAGCTGATGATGATGCACACATCGAACGGTGAAGCGTGGAAGCGCTTCGATGCATTACATGACGACAAAGCGACAGATCCGAGGCATCCTCGAGTCACCATCAGCACGGATGGGTTCAGTGTGTTTGGTCTGACGGTAGCCCAATACAGTTGTTGGCCCGTATTTGTCATTCCACTCAATGTCCCCCCCCCCCTAGACAGATTATGCAAAGAAAGAACATTTTTCTGACGTTGATAATTCCAGGGCCCAACTATCCGAGGAAGAATATGAATGTGTACATGCAGCTGCTGAAGGACGAATTGCAAGAAGCCTGGGATAATGGGTTCAAGACATACGACGCCTTTAGCAAACGGAACTTCATAATGCGTGTCTGGTACATGTACTCGACGCATGACTTGCCGGCGTATGCGCTATTCGTTGGCTGGTGTGTGCATGGAAGGTTCCCGTGCCCCACATGCAAGGGAGCTCTTCAGTTTCGTTGGCTTCAGGCCGGTCACAAGTTTTCTTGCTTCGACTTGCATAGATAGTTCCTGGATCCTCGCCATAAGTTCAGGAAAGACAAGCAGAACTTCATCAAAGGTAGAGTTGTCAAAAACTCTGCACCACCTCCATTGATAGGCCAAGAGACCCTGGATCAGTTAAATGCTCTCGAGCCAGATCTAGAGCGTCCAGGGTATTTCAAGGGGTATAATTCGGAACACGCCTGGACTCACAAGACATGCTTGTGGGATCTGCCTTACTTCAAAGACCTCCTTTGCCCACACAACATCGACGTGATGCACACTGAGAAGAATATCGCCGAGGCACTTTTTGGTACATTGTTCGTCATAGATGGGAAGTCAAAGGATAATACTAAGGCTAGAGTCGATCAGGAGGCGCTATGTCATAGACCGTTACAAAACATGCAACCACCGAAAGGAAAGCAGAACTGGACAAAGCCAAAGGCATGGTTCAATCTTGGAAGGACAGCTATGAGGGAAATTATCTTGTGGGTGCAAAAGCAGTTGATGTTCCCCGATGGGTATGCAGCGAATCTAAAGAGGGGAGCGAGTCTTGATAAATTGAAGATATTTGGTCTCAAGAGTCATGATTGGCACATATGGATTGAGCGGGTAATGCCGGTGATGTTGCGTGGCTTCATCCCTGAGGATGAATGGCTAGTACTGGCAGAGCTGAGCTATTTCTTCCATGTTCTTTGTGCGAAAGAACTATCGCCTGGCCTGCTAAAAGAAATGGAAGAGTTGGCGCCGGAGTTGATCTGCAAGTTAGAGAAGATCTTTCCGCCGGGCTTCTTTAATCCAATGCAGCACTTGATTTTGCATCTCCCAACCGAGGCAAGATTGGGGGGCCCATGCAAAATCGTTGGTGCTACGCAACTGAGAGGATGCAGAAGACGCTTCGAGCAAAATGTAAAAATAAATGTAGAATTGAAGCATCGATGGCCGAGGCATTCATTACTGAGGAGGCGGCAAACTTCGTGACAGCACAACACGAAGCCAGAAATTGTCATTTGCATAATCAGAAGCCTCGGTACAATGCGGGCGACCCTAAAAAGGGTGGATCCAACCTCAGCCTATTCAAAGGGGATCTGACACCAGCCAGTGCTTCTAATTCCTTAACGTTGGATTTCGAAGAATGGCAGACCATTTCGCTGTATATCTTGAACAACCCAACAGAAGTGCGGCCGTACATCGAGTAAGTTCTCGGTACATTGTTTCGCAACTTCTAATTCCTTTGAACTGCTCTTATTCCCGGATAAATTTGATACAGTCGATACGTCGCCAAATTCTCGTATGGAGCGGTGATCCAAAAGGATTCCGTCGAAGAGTATGAGCTTCTGGCAAAGCATGGAGGCGGCCATCCCGGTTTCATCTCTTGGTTCAAACAAACGGTAATTTCCATTAGACCATTTCATTTCTTCGTCTAATTTGTGGCTAATGCAACAATCCCTTTCGTATTAAACTTGTAGGCTAATTCAAAGTTTATGGACACCGAATTGAGACAAGTCGCTAATGGTTTTGACTTTAAGGTCCGTTCATTTGACAAATACGACATCAACGGGTATCGCTTTCGTACCTATGGCAAAGAGCTATCTATGGCCGACTGAAAGTCTATAAATTGTTGTGTCTCTGCTATCAGCGAAGGAGATACCGAGTATTATGGAAGAGTTGAACCAATTTATGAACTTCAATTCTATGGTGCAAACCCACCAAACGTCGTAGTCTTCAAATGTTATTGGTTCCAGCCGAAGGAGACTAGAAGGACTCATGAACATATAGGGCTAGTGGAAATCAAACAAAGCACCCATTTGGATGTTCCCGATGTCTATATTATGGCACAACAGGCAACCCAAGTTTTCTATCTACCGTGGGCCTGTCAAAGTGATCCCAATCTCAATGGTTGGGATGTCGTTTATGAAGTGCTGCCACGTGTTAGACCACCTCCCCCCAATGAAGAGGATTATGAACATCACATTAACCCAGACGCATATGAAGGAGAATTCTTCCAAGAAACACGTCTTTCCAAAAAAACGTTTCAAGAACCGCTCTACTTCACCCCAGAAAATTGAAGTAGACAGCGACAGTGAACCCAACTTCACCCCTGAGCCAGAACAAGAAGACCCTGAACTAGAAGAAGTTACTGCTGCGGATGACCTATCAATGCTTGACCGATTACGTAAAGGTGGCCTTCCACATGATGATGCATTTATTAATGATGATGATGAGCACGTCATTACTGATAGTGATGATGATGATGCATTTATTGATCCCAGAGCATTTATTGAACCCGACGATCCAGATTATTATTAGGTATTCAATTTTTTATGTTGTACTTGATTTATATAGTTACTTGTATGATTGTATGATTTATATAGTTACTTGTATAATTTTCTTACTTTGTATGATTGTTTGTTATACATAATGCCATGGTCTTGATATCCGTCCCCGTCGGCCCTCGCCCGCTTTATGATTCGGATGTGGTAAATTCTCTTTTATCACTATTTGTTGCATCTCGCATTTATGACAATTATGGCCATCAAGTTGACATAGAGATATTTTAATCTAGGAGGTATGTGAACCAGAAATTGCAACCGACCCTCTTGTCGAGAAGTTAAATTTAGTTGAAAAAGAAAATGAGTATTTGAAAGAAAAAATTAAAAGAATTGAAGAAGAGAAGATGACATTGGAGTTGTATTTTGCCGATGTCGTCGATGATCACAAGATGAAGATGAATGCAATGCGCTTGAAGATGGATGCAATGCGCTTGAAGATTAAGAAGATTAGAAAATATGCCATTGATAATGAGGCTTGGTATCATTATGCCGTTGGATCAATTGTTACCTTAGTTGCGATCTTCATCGCATTTGTTGTGATGAGTGTAAGTTTTCTCTAGTGTTTTGCTTAAGGGATAATTAGATTTATGCCCCTAGTTGTGTCCCACTCGTCAGTTTTACCCCTAGTTCCCAAAAGTCACCGGTTCTGTCCAAGTCACTTTGCTCCTCTTATGCTTTTGCCCTTTGACCGTTTGACCGTCAGTTTGAAAACTTCATACCTAATTCATATTTAATCAGAAAAATGCAAATAAGATACCAAAATGTTCGGACAAACATCACCTATATGTGAGTGTCATTTGCATTCATGAAAAAAGTGTTGGAAAGTGCCCATCCGAGTTTTAGCTCTTATGCTACCACCATGAATAGTAAAATTTAAAAAAAGTTCAAAAAATTCAAAAAAAAAATTGGTGGCAAAGAATGACAAATGTTTTAAGTGTCTGCCAAGTTTCATCAAGGAATAACATTCGTGGGTGCCGCGGCAAAAAAAACAATCAGCACTCCAAAATAGATTATTTTTTTGCCATGACTTCCACGAATGTCGTTCCCTGATGAAACTTGGCAAGCACTTAGAACATTTGTCGTTCTTTGCCACCATATTTTTTTTGAATTTTTTTATATTTTACTATTCATGGTGGTATCAAAAGAGCTAAAACTTGGATGTGCACTTTCCAACACTTTTTTCATGAATCCAAATGACACTGACATATAGGTGATGTTTTTCTAAACATTTTGGTATCTTATTTGCATTTTTCTGATTTAGTATGAATTAGTTATGAAGTTTTCAAACTGACGGTCAAACGGTCAAAGGGCAAAAGCATAAGAGGAGCAAAGTGACTTGGAAAGAACCGGTGACTTTTGGGAACTAGGGGTAAAACAGACGAGTGGGACACAACTAGGGGCATAAATCTAATTATCCCTTTGCTTAACAAATGCATACTTAGCTTGTTTTCCTCCTAATGGCATAATTACCTAAGTAAGATAAAAATGACTTATACTTACGTAAGTTGGCTCAAAAATGGCATCATCACCTAGGTTAGCACAAAAATGACCTATACTTACGTTATTTTTCTCGAAATTGACATAATAAGCTTAGTTGACCTATACTTTACCTAGGATAGCTATAAAATGACCTATACTTAGCATTTTTTCCTCCTAAATGACTTAATATGCTTAGTTAGCTAAAAAATGGCATAACTACCTAGGATAGCTCAATAATGATCTATACTTAGCTTACCTAGTTCATTTCTGACATAATTAGCTTACTTAGGTCAAAAATGGCATAACTACCTAGGTTAGCTCAAAAATGACCTATACTTAGCTTCTTCAGTTCATTTATGACATACTTAGCATACTTAGGTCAAAAATGGCATGATAATCTTTGTTACCTCCAAAATGACCTAGACTTAGCTTATTTTCCTCGAAAATGACATAATAACCTTACTAAGCTCCAAAATGACCTATTTACCTAGCTTAGCTCTAAAATGACCTACACTTAGCATTTTTACCTAGCTTAGCTAAAAAATGGTATTTTTACCTACCTTCGTTAGAAGAAGAAGAAGATAAAGAAGAGGAGAGGAGAAAAAGAAAGAGAATAAAAATTCTTCTTCTTCTTCTTCTTCTTCTAGCTAGTCTTCTTCTTCTAGTCTTCTTCTTCTTCTTCTTCTAACTTTCTTCTTTCCCAATTTGCAGATTTGCTTTAGATGAGGAAGCTTGTGTTGATGGAGTCTACTCTTCTCCTTGTGCTTCCTTTTTGTTTTGATTTTGTAGGATGAACAATGTGAAACTTGCTACCTATATATGTATGTATGGATGAAACCATTGTATGCTTGTTGATGGATATGTTGGCTAGCTATATATGTTGCATATGGACTTTTGATTTGGTATGTATATGTGTTGGATGATCATATCCATATGGCAGGGATATGATTTGGTATATATATGTGTTGTTATGCTTGTTGAAAGTATTTTCAAATGTGTATATATATATATATATATCTGTGAAATTAAATGAATTTAAGAAAAAACAGAAAAAATAGGGGCTGTACAGGCTCTTTGCCATCTGCTGGCAGTCGGCAAAGAGCTTTGCCATCAGCCAGCAGATGGCAAAGCTGCCACGTGGCAGCTACCTGTGCAACCTGGGGGGCACTGGGCTGGCCTATATGGTTGCTTTGCCGTCTGCTGGCAGACGGCAAAGACCTTTGCATCTTTGCCGTCTACCAGCTGACGGCATAGCGTGCCACGTGGCAGCTACCTGGGGGGCATCTGGTCTGGCATATTTGGGCACTTTGCCGTCTGCTGGCAGACGGCAAAGCACGCCGTTAACCCCTTAACGACCCTAAGCTGCCACGTGTGCCGTCCAGGTCCTTTGCCGTCTACTGGCGGACGGCAAAGACCATTGCATCTTTGCCGTCCGCCAGCAGACGGCTAAGTGCCTTTTGCCGTAGTTTGTTCAGCCGGACGTGTTGTCGTCTGCTGGCTGATGGCAAAGACCTTTGCCGTCCGCCAGGCATGCCTTTGCCGTCAGCCATGGCAGACGGCAAAGTTCCTGATTCCTGTAGTGTATGTAGTACCATTTTTCCATACCATGTGAATTCTAAGGACTGGACCTGGGTAGTTGGCTTGAAAAGTTACACAATTCACCTGTATGCAGTGGCAGAATTTCATGGGGCCAACCAAGGCCTCCCCCCCCCCCCCCCCCCCCCCCCCCAGCTCACAAGAAAAACTTATATATATATTCCTTTGTATTAGGCATATTTTCCACTAAAGACAGTTGGAATAGTTATGTCTGACGTGAACTATTATCCTTGTTTGACTTTAACACTAAGCTCTATGAATTATTTTATTATTGAGAGATGGTAGTACCCATGCTGTATGAAAATATCCAGTTTAGCTCCCGCGCCATGAGCAAAGCATTTGCTCGTATGTAGTACCATCTTTCCATACCATGTGAATTCTAAGTACTGGACCCGCGTAGCTATCTTGAAAAGTTACACAATTCACCTGTATGCAGTGGCCGAGCTTCATGGGGCCAACCTGGGCCATGGCCCCTCCCCTTGTATATATTCCTTTGTATTAGGCATATTTTCCACTAAAGACAGCCCCCCCCCCCCCCCCCCCCCCCCCCCCTCCCCCCCATGGCCCCCATATATTTGGCTCAAGCTCCGCCACTGCCTGAATGGACTCCATAAATCCAAAGAGCTTTGTCGATGTAGCAAAGGAACGGATGTAATAACTAATTACCGCAAAAAATAACTTTTCAAGATGGCTATTTATGTCATCTGAAAAATTATCAAGATAATATGACTAGGGACATAATATTCTGACCACTACCCATCGCCAGGCCACATGCATGCAATGGACGGGAATGGAGATGATCAAATAATCCATACAAAAAAGAATTGGGAGAGGAGAAAAAGGGTGTTGAATGGTGCTAAATCCTTGTTTGACTTGAAGCTATAGATTATTTTTCTTTTTTTATTTTTGAGGGGAGAGAGAGTTGTAGACCCACACAACCACACACAACACACGAGTAGGGCTGCAAGAAAAGCTCGAGGCTCGTGAGCCGCTCGAGATCGACTCATTTTTTGGCTTGATTCGAGATCGACTCGAAAAGAAACGAGCTGTGTTTGAACATTTGACATAGCTCAATCGAGAAATGAGCCGATCTTGAGTCAATGTTGGCTCGCTCGATTTTAGCTCGATAAATCGACATAATATCATTATGTTAAATGATCATGCCATATATTAAATGAAAATAAGATAATTTGTTACCATATATGATGTCCATGATTTTCCTCCATTTTATTTACCAGCAAATATGAAACCTTAATTACGTGCAGAGAAGATTTAGGCCTAATTATGGTATGTGGTCGACTATGTGTTAAATATCCTGTTATTTTTGCCAAAAAATTCGTACCATATGCACCTTCGTTTTCTTGTTTTTGCTCCATGGAGACCGCCATCTATTGCTAGTTCGCCCAAGAGACCAAGATGAGCTCTTCGAGCACGAGATGGCCGTACAAAGGTGTGTGGTGTTGTGTCCTTATCTATTTGGAATAATCACCATAAATATATAATTTCTACATCTCATTTAGGTCGAAACTAGCTCGAGATCGACTCGAGATCGTTACAAGCTGAGCACGAGTCATGTTCTAAAGCTCGATCTTGAGCTTCACTCATTTTTAGCTCGCTCGAATTTTAATATGAGTTGAGCTGAGCAAACTCCGACTCGCTCGAAGTCGACTCGTTTGGAGCAGCTAGTTGTTGAACCACGCGTCGGCTTGGAGTGGCCACTTGCTCTACCGCACGCGAGCCTGCATCCTTGCCCATGGTACTGACGGCCTGTAGCGGCGAGGGAAGTGGAGCAGCGACTTGTCTGGCTCGTATCTGGCGGACTCGGCGGGACATCCAGTCGGCTTTTATGCCGGAGAACTCCTCTTCCTACTCGTCGGATGCCATGAAGAATATGGAGAATATGGTAGAAGGAGGAGATGGGAAACGGAGGTGTGATGTCTAGCCTCGTTTAAATATCGGGCGGATGCAAGGAGCCAGTCGGCGTTGTGTTTAGTATCGACCGGCTCGCGAAAGGACGTGTGGCTGGAGTAGGTTTCTCAGCACACGCATGGGTTTAATAGAGGTAGGCGGACAGTTTGTAACTGTTTGAATGCGGCGAGGAGGCGTATTCATCCGGGCGTGCAACGAGCGTGGCTCTCTCGGCAGGCGCGCCGCTTCAATGCCGGTAGTTGGAGGTCGCGTCCGCTCTGGGCCGGCGTCATGGCGGAGCGGCCGCTCTACCAGCGGCATGATTGAAGGCAGCTGGCGTCGGTCTGGAAAGCACGCGGGCGAGGGATGAGGGTTTTAGATTGGCCATGGTTGCCAGACGTGGACGAGGCAGCGGTCCCGACGCCCAGCAGACCCACTCCCCCACTCCCCCACTTTGTTTTCGATTTTGCGGGAAAAAGTGCGTCCGCTACAGACTCGTGTTGGATGGCGAAACACATCTATACCACACAGTCAGAATAGTTGAGACGATTTGAGGGTCGGCATTGGATATGGATGTGCCCTTATATTTCTTCTTTTCAGGCACATCCAAGAACATAACTGTACATTGCTTGCGCTTTGTTCGCCAAACCCATAAAATTGACTCAACCTTTGTGCTATGTGCAGAACGAATGTGCTTAGAGCACTCCAAGCGCCCCCCACAGCGCCCCTCCCTCCCCCCCCCCCCCCCCCAGGGCCAAATTTGGCGCCGGCGGACCCTGGCCGAACCCGGCGCGCTGGAGGCGCCCGGGGGCGCCGGGGAAAACATTTTTTGCGCGAAAGACTGGTGGACCCCCCCCCCCCCCCCCCCCCCCCGTCTGCCTCTCTCCTCGTCTGAAGCCACCGCCGATGGCACACCGATTCCCCGGCGACGGAGCGGCGGCCAACGGCTTCGGCCGCAGCCACCTCCACGAGTGGGAGGCGTACCTCCTCCACGAGGCGAACTACCCGACGTCGCCTGACATGCGCGTGCCGGGTTATGGAGGCTCAGCGCCGAAGGCGTCCCCGTCCCCCCGCCACCAACCGACGCGGACCGCCGCCACGCCGAGATCGCGCGCGTTCGGGCGTCCCTGCCGGAGGAGGTGCGGGGCCTACCGGAGTACGCCGCCGATAACCACGCTTGCTAGACGGCGTACTTCCATCGCCGCCACGAGGAGCATCTCACCTCCACCAACAACACGCCGGTGAGGGGCCGTTACAACACCGACGGGTGACGCCTGTGGTGGGGCGTCACCTGGTGCACGCTCCACGCCGTCCTCGAGCACCTCGAGGGCGGCAACGAGCCGCCGCTCGAGTACCCGGCGGCCCTGGCCCTGGTCCCCCGCCGGAGCGGCAGCTCTTCTTAGCTGCCGAGGCGCATGGCGGGCTCCTCCTCCTCCTCCTCCTCCTCCTCCTCCTCCTCCCGCTCCTCCGGGTCGCCGGCGCTTGCCCCGCTCGCCCCGGTCAAGGCCGAGCCCCTGGAGACGCCGCTCGGGCGGCGCACCCGCGGTGACCCCTCTCCTCCCTCCTCCCGCCTCGTCAAGCCGAAGCCCGAACCGGGCCTCGTCGCCGTCAAGAAGGAACACGACGACATGGCCGCCGATGAGGAGGCCGCCCTCAAATGGGCTCGGAACGACTACGCCCAGCTGGAGCTGGAGCGACAGCGCCGCGCCCTCGAGGAGATCGCCGCTCGGCGCCGCGGGCGCGACGTGGCCGGCGTCATAGTCCTCGAGGACAGCGACGACGAGGCACCGTCGCACACCAACCCCGTCCGGCAAGGCGACCCAGGGCAGGGCTGCAGCAAGGACGGCGGCGTGCAGGGCGACGACGACAACGGAGGCTGCGGTGACGGGGGCGACGACGACGGCGGCGGTGGCGGTGACGGGGGCGACAACACAGCCTTCTATAAGCTCTTCGGCATGTAGAAGGCTCGGGACGGCGGCGCCGGCGAGCGGCAGCGTAGTTTTAGGTTTTAAGTTATGTCTTTTGAATTATGTACAAATATGAATGAATTTCGTTCGAATTCTTTAAATTTTAGCCGAACTTAAAAAAAAAAAGGCGTCTGGGGACCAATTTGGAGCGGGCTCGCCCCCAAAAGGCACTATTTTCATCGTGGGGCGCGAACGAGTGGAGATGCTGTTAGTTGGCCTCAAATCGATCATAAGCAAGCAATTCAGTGCACTTTGTTCACTCGTACGTCGGCGAGACAGAGGGAGCAGTCACCATCACCGGTTCACCGGTTCACCGCTTCACATGCGGAGCAGAGCAAAAGCAGAGAGTATGGAAGTGTCTTCTTCTTCTCCTGCAGTGCATCACGAGCCCCCCGCGCCGCTTCCTCCCCTTTTCCGCTCCCCACGGCACTACCAGACACCACCACATCCCCACCCCACCCTCCCGTGTATTACGATTTGAACCGCCTCCGCCTTCGCGGGAACGAGCGAGCGAGAACATCAACCATGTCCGTGTCGTCGGCGGAGATGGCGGCGGTGAAGACGTCCTCCAACGGGATGTGGCAGGGCGACGACCCGCTGCACTTCGCCTTCCCGCTGCTCATCCTGCAGACGCTGCTCATCCTCCTCCTCAGCCGCCTCCTCGCCCTGCTCCTCCGCCCGCTCCGCCAGCCCAAGGTGATCGCGGAGATCGTCGCCGGCATCCTGCTCGGCCCCTCCGCGCTCGGCCGCAACAAGGCCTACCTCCGCGCGCTCTTCCCGCCCTGGAGCGCGCCGGTCCTCGAGTCCGTCGCCAGCCTCGGCCTCCTCTTCTTCCTCTTCCTCGTGGGCCTCGAGCTCGACCTCCGCTCCGTCCGCCGCAGCGGCCGCCGCGCCTTCGCCATCGCCGCCGCGGGGATCTCGCTCCCGTTCGCGTGCGGGGTCGGGGTCGCCTTCGTCATCCGCCGCGCCATCCCTGGGGCGGACGAGGCTGGGTACGCGCCGTTTTTGGTGTTCATGGGCGTGGCCATGTCCATCACCGCGTTCCCCGTGCTCGCGCGCATCCTCGCCGAGCTCAAACTCCTCACAACGGCCATCGGGGAGACGGCGCTCGCCGCGGCCGCGTTCAACGACGTGGCGGCGTGGGTTCTGCTCGCGCTGGCCGTGGCCATCTCGGGCAGCGGCGACGACCGGCGCAGCCCGGTCACCTCCCTCTGGGTGCTCCTCTCCGGCGCCGCGTTCGTCGCCGTCTGGATGCTGGCCGTCAAGCCGCTCATGTCGTGGGTGGCGCGGCGGTCGGACGCGGGCGGCGGCGGGTCCGCCGTGTGGGTGGCCTTCACGCTCGCGGGCGTCCTGGCGTCCGGGCTCGCCACAGACATGATCGGCATCCACGCCATCTTCGGCGCCTTCGTGTTCGGGCTCACGGTGCCCAAGGACGGCGGGTTCGCCGGGCGCGTGACGGAGCGCGTGGAGGACCTGGTGTCGGAGCTGCTGTTGCCGCTCTACTTCGCGTCGAGCGGGCTCAAGACGGACGTGGCCACCATCCGCGGCGGCGGCGCGCTGGCGATTCTGGCGCTGATCATCGTGACGGCGTGCGCGGGGAAGATCATGGGCACGTTCGCGGTGGCCATGGCGTGCGGGATGGGGGCCAAGGAGGCCATCGTGCTGGGCGTGCTCATGAACACCAAGGGCCTCGTCGAGCTCATCGTCCTCAACATCGGCAGAGAGCGCAAGGTACGTACTTTCTACGTACGGCCGGCACACATCACCGCCGTACATATGCTTGTATATGCGGTGACGTAGTATATATGCATTTCTTTCTGCGTATAATTCATGTATTTTGGTTATTTCCTTGCGTGTTGGTACGTACGTGTACGTGCGAACACGTGAAGAGGAAGAGGGCCAAAAGAATGGCTCTCCGGCCGGCAGTCTCGTGAGGACAAAAGCAGGAGTCACCTGCTGCTGCTTCCCGTGCGTGGGTTCGGCCGCATACGTCTCTGTCTCTCTGTTGGTGGTCACTTGAACACATGGGAGAGAAGAGAATAGATCATCTCGTACATACTACGTACTCCCTCCGTAAAGAAATATAAGAGCGTTTAGATCACTATTTTCTTTACAGAGGGAGTAGCTTTCTAGATTCTACTCTGCCATGGCAGCTAGTGAGTGATCGACCTGGTAGGCTTCTTTTCTTTTAGGACAACGATGTTTGGTGGCAGCGCATGGAACTTGTCTCTCGATCGAACATCTTATTCTCAGATACTCATATAGCACTAACATGGTGATCAGATGGTGCACTTTGCATAGGGAATTGGGACGCACATGCATGGTACTGTGGGGTCCTCCTCATTCCAACTTCCAACCAAATATTGACACACCTTCCCGTGACAACCATCCCGTATGAATTGAGCGTAAGTGTAGCATCGTTGCTAGAAACTACTCCCTCTGTAAACTAATATAAAAGCATTTAGATCAATACTTTAATAATCTATACGCTCTTATATTAGTTTACTAAGGAAGTAGTAGTGAAATGAACAAACGGAACTCCCAAGTCCAAAAATTACCTGTGATTTTACAGGACTACGAATCAGGGTTGGCATTCCGTGAGTGGTTAATCACTTGCTTAGTTTATCGTGCATGGCTACAAAGTCCAAATGAATGATGGTACTACCTTGATGCTCCCGAGCTTTGCGCATGCAAGTAGAGCAACCGTTTGAGTGGCTGACACGTGGGTCCGCAGTGGCGTAGACGCCCACGAGTCGCTCATGCATGCACACAGCTTGGAGCTTGCGTCCCGTGCCACCACGTGCCGCATCATGCACGTCCGACGAAAAGTCTACGCTATGCATTATTCATTTTGGCCCATCTAAGTCAAACATTCACTCTCAAGTCAAACATACAGATTCGACCATGTTTCTACCGCTTTTTTTTTTTTTGATTTTTACTCCGCACTAACTCCAGTCCTGCTAAGTTTTCGTTTTAGAGAATGTGCTAATTAATCTACATAACTATATATGAGGTGCATGTTCGTCTGTGTGAGAGCTTTTTCAGGTATACGGATTTTGCAGAAATTCAATCAAAATTCCTTCATGCTGCTCTGCTTGCAGGTACTGAACGAGGAGACGTTTGCGATCCTGGTGCTCATGGCGCTGGTCACCACCTTCATCACAACGCCCACTGTCATGGCCATCTACAAGCCCGCACGCACCACCGGCCGCCGCCGCCTGCACCCCCGCAAGCTCCACGGTCCTACCTCCGCGCCGTCCTCCCCGTCCTCTGCTGCTGGTGGCGCCGCGGGCGCCAACGCCATGGAGCTGCGGGTGCTGGCGTGCATCCACGGCGGCCACGACGTGCCGGCGCTCATCAACCTCATCGAGACGATCCGGGGCCACACGCAGCCGCGCCGCCTCGTCAAGCTCTACATCCTGCGCATGGTCGAGCTCACCGAGCGCACCTCCTCCATCCTCATGGCCCGCGCCGCGCGCCGCAACGGCCTCCCCTTCCTCCGCCCGTACCGCCGCGGCGACGACCAGGTCGACGTCGCCTTCGGCACCTACGCGCAGCTCGGCCACGTCCACGTCCGCCCCATGACCGCCGTCTCCGCGCTCCACACCATGCACGACGACGTCGCCGCCGTCGCCGAGGACAAGCGCGTCTCCCTCATCGTCCTGCCCTTTCACAAGCGCCAGCACGCCGGGCACGGCCACGGCCACGGCGGCGGCGATGAGGTCGAGAACCTCGGGCCCGAGTGGCGCGCCGTGAACCGCAGGATCCTGCGGGAGGCGCCCTGCTCCGTCGCCGTCCTCGTCGACCGCAGCTTTGGTGGAGGCGAGCAGGTGAGCTCCGAGCAGGTCGCCCACGGCGTGTGCGTCTTGTTCTTTGGCGGGCCCGACGATCGGGAGGCCCTCGAGCTCGCCGGGAGGATGGCGGAGCACCCCGGCGTTCAGCTCACGGTGGTGCGCTTCCTCGACGGCAAGGCCGGCAGCGAGGAGCACGCAGAAGTCACGCTGCGCCCGACGGACGCCAGGAACGCCGAGAAGAGCTACACCTTCTCCACCGCCGTCGTCAACGGCCACAAGGAGAAGGTAAGAGAAACAGTTGATCACGGTTATTGTCGGACGATGCGTATTGATTGATTTGACGACGATGCGTGCGTGCAGGAGCTGGACGAGGCGGCGGTGACCGAGTTCCGGCAGAGGATGGGCGACGCGGTGCGCTTCGAGGAACGCGTGGTCGCCGGCAACGTAATCGAGGAGGTGGTGGCGATCGGCAAGAGCCGGGAGTACGGGCTGGTGGTGGCCGGCAGGGGGCGGCTGCCGTCGGCGATGGTGGCGGAGCTGGCCGTCCGCCCGGCAGAGCACCCGGAGCTGGGGCCCATCGGCGACACGCTCGCGTCGGCAGGGCACGGTGTGGCGTCCTCGGTGCTCGTGGTGCAGCAGCACGACGTGAACGCCGATGAGGTGCCCGTGTCCGTGGTCCAGATCGACGGGCACGCCCACGATGGCGAGCACGGCAACGACGACGTGGCCGAGCCGTAGGAATGCATCGAAGCTGCTCTGCTCCGGATCAAGCGTCACCTTATTTCTACTTGCTACCTAGGATGATGATGATGACATGACGTGTGTGTATCTTTGTGGGTTTGGTGTTACCTCACATGTAATTAAATGGTTAATAAGTTAACACGTAGAATTTCTCACCAAATTAAGCAAAATAATTATAATCATGAACACCAAATAAGAAATCGAAAATTAATCTTCAAGTTAGCATGAAGCAATTTCTCACCAAGCTAAGAGCATCTAAGCCGGGCACTCCGCCGCTCCCGGGAGGACAGTGCCCGTCGATGGACGGATCTGTCCACTGTGACTCCATAGCGTCGGCGCACCGGACGCTCAGGTCCTCTGGGGCTGGATCATCGCGATCCCGGTAGCTGGAATCCCTCTCCTTCCCCATCACCGGTCGGGCTGACTATGAGTCCTACCGGGAACGGGCGGCCCGCCATGTGAAGGAGAGGATAAGGGCTGCCGAGGCCCGTATCGCGACGGTATGGCGGCGACGGAGGCAGATGATGTGGAGGCGCGGGTGGCCGCAGAGGAGGAAGCCATCCGCGTCCGCATTGTGAAGAAATGGCAGCGGAGGAACACGCGTGCCCTCGCCCGAGATCAGAATCGGACGGTCCATGCCATGGCCGGACTGCCGCCGAAGGAGGAGAAGGACAGCTCCGGCGGCGAGCAGATTCGGCTCGATCCCTACTGCATCTTCGACTGGTACTTCCGCGAGAAGGACGGCAAGGGCACCAGAAAGGGCAAGGGCAGCCGTGGATGATTTTCACCGTAGCCAAACATGCCAAATTTTGGTAGTCCGATGACATGTTTAGTTAGTAGTGATGGAGTAGCCGGACGATGTGTGTGCATCGACGTAGTTGCATGAGTTTGTATGGATTTAAGATATGATAATTGAAGTGTCCGGATGTGGATTATATTATTTGAGGGGTGCCCGGTGAGTGCCCGTGAACGCGCGGGATGCGTCCGCGGGCGTTTGAGGGGCCGGATTTGCCCATCACGGCTGTAGTTGCTCTAACCACGCAGTTGGTAAGTGACTGCAGTGACTAACTGAATGCACTTTCATGATCCATGCTTACCATTGAGACTAATTAGTAGTACTATTTCATAGACAGCTACCGATCCATAGTTTTCAGGATCTTTCCCACCTTGGTGGACAACTTCAATCTTAAACCGGGAGCTTTCTCTTTCTCCCCTCCCGTTCACTTGAGACGTGAGAGTCCTCTCAAAACTGCCGGCTCCCATCTCCTCTTCCATCTCCCACGGTGCGAAATATATTTTCATATTATATATATTAAACATTGTAAATATTTGCAGGTTTTCCTTTAGAGTTGGTCAAAATAAAAAAATTGTTTGACTTAGTAAAACCCTAGAGCTTCAATTATTTTGAAACGAAGGGAGTATATGTCAAATACAAAAAAACATCAAGACGAAAATGTTGTTTCTTATCAAATTTAATATGACACGAAGTATCCATATTTTCTTCTACGATTTTTTACTGCAGATAGCACCAGCATTAATACATCCCAAAAAAACAAAAGCCTTTCACCGTTGCTAAAATACTTTTGCTTCCGAACTTTCAAAAAGTATCCGTGAAGACATGTACGTAGAACCAAAACCTTGCACCGCACACGTACGTACTACACATGTTGCAAAGTCTCAGATATAAGTATGTTGCAGCTAGCTAGTTCGGACTGTCCGTGGGTGGACCGTCGCATGTACTCCTACAGTGACGCACGCACACTTCTCCAACCTTCGGACACATGCGCCGCTGTAGCTCACCGCAACGCCCACCTGAGCTTCCTGCACCTGCCGTACGTGTGATGTGTACGTAGGTCATACCGGTTGATCTGGACCGTTCATTGATGGGCGGCCATCTGATCATAATCACACCTGCAACTGCCCACAGCTAATCTATCCATGCATGGTTAATTACTAAACTCATCTCCTTTGACCTTTTTTAGCGAGCAATTAGTAGCACTTACTAGTTAATAAAATCACCTGTCCAGAACCCTCTGGATCGCTCCTAGTGACGAATTATTGTACTACTGGAGAGGTAATATCACTGGTAGTCACTAAACTTGCGTCGGATGTGGTGCTAGATCTTTCAAAATACGGTTTTTTGGTCGTCAAACTCGTCATTTGGTGCAAATACGGTCACTCCGTTTGAACGCGGGCATATCCGACGCTGCGTGGCATGCGCAGGTCCACTGTCAGCGACGTACAATGTTTCAGAGCGACGCGCGCTGCCTTTTCACATAGATCCCCCTAGAATTAATTTTATTTGCGTTGACTGAACTAAAGATAACTGAACTTGCTAAACGCACAAATCCAACTGAACTTGCTGAACGCGGGCGTCCTCCTCTTCGACCTCACGGCGATTCTGCGAGAGCTCGGACGCCGTGGGCTCGATGGATGAGCAGCCCACGCTCTAAGACGAGCCGGACAGTCGTGACGATGAACCGGAGCCGTGGCAGGAGGACCTTGACCTGCCTGCGCCGGAACTAGACCCGGACGGCCGGACACGCCTGTCCTTGAGCCGCCGGCGCCGGTGCTTGACCCACCCGTGCGTGTCCTTGAGCCGCTAGCGCCGGGCGGCGGCGCAGCCGTGCCGTCGCGGCAACGCCCTCCAATGGAAATCCAACTAGTGATAGAAATGGACATACAAAAGAGGTGGGTGGAGAGGAATGAGCAAAAACTTGTCATTATCCAACTGCCTATACGGTGGCATGTTATATTGGCAGGTTTTGGGTTCGAATCCCAGTCCAGTATTTTTTTTGGAAGTACTGCATTTTACTAGCTAAAATTTGACCATGTACTGAATTTTACAACGAGAATGCAGTACAGTTTGGTACTGAATTTCAGAAAACATGTTCAGTGCAGAAATTCAGTTAACATGTTCTGCGCACAAATTCAGTTCATAGGTTAAGTGCCCAAACTCAGTTAAAACTGCAGCACATAACAAATTCAGTTAAGTAATCTGTTAAGTCCCAATAAAACAGAAAATTATCACTTGCCAATACAGCACATAATGTGCACATAACATTTTCAGTCACATAATTTGCAACATATCCAGTCAACTTAATTTGCAAACATATTCAGTGTATACAGTCTCACAAAAATTCAGTAAACATCTGTACCCCCAACCTTACTGAACAAATTGATCAACCACCATCTTAAGGAATCTGTGGCTAAAACGATGGATCAGTTGTTTTGATCTAAAATTTTCAGACATAAAAGCTGCCTCGTTCTTAACCCCCAGAAAAACCCTAGCTTGAATTGCGAAACAGGGGAACTAGACCGTACAAATCTAATGTGTACGATAAAGGAGAGAAACGAGACAAAGGGGAGAAGAGACCCTCGTTCACAACGCATATGTGAATGAATCAAGAGGCCTCCTGAAGCAATCGTGATCACAACACAATACAGGAACCCTACCTCGGCTTGTCTTGCCATAGAAAAGACAGCGGGGAGCGGAGGAGAGAAACGGGACAAAGGGGAGAAGAGACAGACCGTACGATGGTGCTAATTCACCCGGACGTCGACGACGCGGGTCGTCCATCTCCTCCTCCGACGGCCGCCGTGACGAACTGCCTCCTCTGCCTCTGAACTATCGGGAGACGAAGCGGTGGGGAGTAAAACTGAATTACCGGCAATTTTAGGGTACCGATCCGTAAACATGCACGGTTGCCTCTTCCCACAGCTGCAAGAACTTTTTTTGCGCAAATAAAATTAATTCTAGGGGCTTCTGTGCAAAAAAGCAGCGCACGCGCCGCCCTGAAACGTTGTACGTCGCTGAGAGTGGACCCGCGCATGCCACGCCAGCGCCGGATACGCACTAGCTCGAACGGAGTGACCGTATTTGCACCAAATAACAAGTTTGACGACCAAAAAACCGTATTTCGAAAGGTCTAGCACCAAAGTGCACATCCGACGCAAGTTTAGTGACTACCAGTGTTATTACCTCACTACTGGAAGCGAGGAATTGGAGCAGTGGTGGTACGTACTAATGAACACCGTCCGTTCTAAAGTACAGTAGTAACCATTGATTAAAGCGAGTGATCGATCGAGCGGGAATCCTGCTAGTTTTGTACAGCAGCGGACGGGTTGAATCGATTCCGTCAAGTGCCCGCGTGCCTTTTCTCCGAGGACGAACATCTATGAACGCACGGTGTTGCCATTTTGGATCGAAAAAAGTAGAGGTGGGAGCAGCATGAGTACATGCGATACCCAGCTGGAACTATCTACTGTAGCTAGGTCGCATGTATCTTCTGAAAGAAACTTTACCTCATCTAGCTTTACCTAGTCAGCGGTTAGATGGACATCGATCACGAGCGGCGGGTGTATTGACGTGCATTCCTCCTACAAAAGCACAAGGGCAAAAAG
Organism: Thinopyrum elongatum; assembly: GCA_011799875.1. Lineage (NCBI taxonomy): Eukaryota > Viridiplantae > Streptophyta > Magnoliopsida > Poales > Poaceae > Thinopyrum > Thinopyrum elongatum. The sequence goes on along the minus strand of CM022297.1, from coordinate 41,378,163 downwards.
TAAAAGGTGCCATGCATGAGCTTGGCTCCCCGTGGAGTGATGGCCACGCACACACCTACCAACGAAGTTAGAAAGTTTACGTAACTTCCATTCACCAGTTTTTCTTCGGCCCCCTGAATTTCAAGGGGGTGGGCTCCTCCTTACCCTACTCCCAATCACAATTTGCCAACTACTCCCTCCGTACCATAATATATGTCATTTTAGCAGTTCAATTTGAGCTACTAAAACGACGTATATTATGGTACAGGGGAAGTAGCTAATTACGTAAAACTTAACATAACTTGTTCGTAGGTGGTGTAGCATTGCTCGTGTGCGCATACATCTGACCATGCATCACATATTACAAATTCATAATATAATACACATGGGTACTTGTACTTTCGGTGCAAGGAAATATTTTCGTTCATAGCTAGGCAACCGTGACGACTTCGGCAATCCTAAAGCTTAGCAACTGCAATCCGATTTTGAACAGGCGTTGTGTTACTACGTGTGTGATGGTGAGTGTGTGTGCGCGCGATTACGTTGTAACTGATGTTTCTAAAAAAAACATATTATGCATCATGTGTTTGTGTGTTTTGACCGCATACATGAAAAACGCAGTACAGTAATGGGGAGACTTCGTACGCACAGATAGAGGAATGGTCAAAACAAAAACATTGAAGGGAGTATTGTCGTGTTCAAGAAAAAAAAGAGAGAAGGGAGTACTGGCATTGCGACATGCTTCACTACCACAACCAAAAAAGATGATGGTCTCATAAGGCTCGGCTGCTCCAGGAACAATGAGAAGTTGTCTGGACAATTATTCCATCCATCTTTTTTTTGTTCGTGCTGATCAATCTTGCTAGGGGAAAATGCTACATAATTGAACTTCAAAGGCGAGTTACGTCTAGATACACAGCTAGTATGTCACAAATAATTATTCCACAAAAAAAAAATGCTAGGGGATAGGGCTGGCATTGCTACTGGATTAATTGGGCCATTCTTCCAAAGCCCACCTCAAGTACTGATACTGGAGCACTTTATCTTAAGATGAGCATTTGGACGATGGTACCTTAAGTCTGGGAGCTCCTATTCAGCGATTCGAGCGTAGGGTGGCTGAACCAGCGCTCGCGCGCGCCTCCCGCATGGGCCGGCCCAACTGCGCGAGCAGTTCGCTCACTCGATCGCTCCCCGCCCTTCGTTCACCTGGGTGACAGGTCAACTTGGTGACCAGTTTGACTTTTAGGAAAAAGAATCGAGAAAAAAAATCACAAATTTCAAAAAAGAAAGTTAAAAAAGTTGTATTTTTTTAAATGGTTGTCAAAAAGTTCATTGATTTGTAAAAAAAATCAGGAATATGATTTTTTTTAAATCATGAATTTTACAGAATTTTCGCACATTTGAATAAAGTTTATGGAATTAAATTTTTTTGGGAAAAAGTTCGTCGATTTTGAAAAATAAATCACCGTCTGAAAGAAGTTCATTCATTTTGAAAAAAAGGTTCACAAATTTGAGGGGAAATTTCACGAATTTGAGACAAAAAGTTTACGAAGTTGAAAAAAAAAGAATTTGAAAAAGTACATGAATATTGGAAAAGTTCACGAATTTGAAAAAGAAAAAAAATCCATGACAATTAAAATGGGAAAAGGAAACGAAGAAGACAGAAACAAAAAAACACACCAAAAACTGGTCTAAAAACGGGAAGAAACAAAAATCGGCCAAAAATATGCGAGAAGACCAAGACCACCACTATAGTGCTAAATGGGCACGAGTTGTTCCTAACACATAAAATGACCAGTAAAATATTATAAACAGGTAAAAGAAAAAAAGGTGAAATAGCCGATGGGCACTTGCCGTCTCAATCTCCGCAGTTTAATAAAGGGAAAAATGTTATGTGATTTTGCTCTTTACTGAATAGTAAAAGTAACTTTGTTACCTCTACCCAAGAGAAAAAAGACAATAGAAAACATCACCCGTAACTGCCTTTGGTATGACAACATGCATGGACATATGTAGTACCCGCATTGCATCTGCACCGAAAATGGATCTGTGAACCAAAAAGGCAGATCGAAAATGTTATGTACTTCTATAAAATGTTATGTACATTTATAAATGGTATGAAATATATGTTTAAAACATGCAAGCATATTATGTACATTGTGTACTCGTTTCTAACATTTTCACATGCATTTTTCTGGAATACAGAGACATTTTTCACGAACATGTTTTGAAGCAATCAACATTTTTGTTAATTGTTCTAACATTTTTTATACTGTGTTAACATTTTTCAAATTCACCTTCTTTTAATTTTAAGTAGATTTAAGTTTTCAAACTATATCCATTTAGAATATAAATATTACTATATTAATAATAAAAAAACATTTAACATGACATCAGAGTGACATCAGCGCGGCAAACCCACGGTCTACTAGGATGCCCCACCACTGGGCTCACTGTAGGAGCTGCCCGCGGGCTATGCTGCCTTCTCCCTCGCTATAAGCGATGCATAGGTGACCCTCCGAAAAAACCTATAAGCCTATTATTGCGGAAAAGTGTCGAGCATTCGCACAGGCGATCGAGTTAGGGACCGATATATGGTGCAGCCCATTTTAGTTGTTACGTGTTCTCGGATTTAAGAATGTTCTACGGGTTCCTCTCTAGATTTTTCCAGTTTTTGGAACCTTCTAGAAGGCTCTAGAACCAGTTTTTTGCTCCTCACCGCTTTACTGGTTTTTCCAGGTTTTTTTCTTTCTTCTTTGTTTTTGTTTATATTTTTTTAATTTTTTTAAAAGGTCAAAATTTCAAAAAATGCCATCACTTTTTGATTCACCAATTCAAAAATGTTCTTGATTTCATAAGCTGCTCAGAAATTCCAAAAGTTGTTTGCCCTTCTCAAAAAATGTTTCCGCTTTTGAAATATTCTCACAAATTCATAAAATGTTAATGTTTTTCAAAACGATAAAAGAAATTTTAAAAATGTTCATGCTTTATTATTTGAGATTACAGCAAGTCTTTCCTTTTTTCAAAATTTTGTCCACAACTTAAAAACGTTCTTGTTTTCTTAAATTCTTGTGTTTATTAAAAAACTGGAATTTTATTAAAAATTTCCCATTTTCAAAATTTGTTCACAAATTCAAAAGATAATTGTGTTTTCCAATAATGTTCAGGATATTTCAAAAGATAAGTTCGCTATAGTGGTGCTACCGGGAAAACTTGGTCGTTATAGTGTTGCCACGGCATCCCCCGTCGCTAATTTTTTTAAGAGTGGAAACCGGTGCTACTTAAAAACAAGGGATCAACTAACTGGAGGTTACCCATTCTAGGGACATTCAGGGGTCACTTTTGATACTCTAGGAGCACGTCAAGTGGTGCGTCTAGCCGCCGCCACATGTCGCATGTTGAACGCTCGTATTGGATTTTGTTTTTCTATTTTTCTGTACACATTTTTGGGTTTTTCTGGATTTTCGGTTTTTGCACGATTTTCCTTATGTTTTGGAGGAGTTTTTTTGTGCTTCTCATAGATTTGCAAACACAAATTGATTCCATGTCAAAAAATGAAACAAATATGTGCTTCCACGAGAAGCACATATTTACTTCTCATGCAGAAACATATTTGGGCTGGGCTATGAGGGGTGCCGGTCAGTCCGGGCATTTGAGACCCGTTTGAGGCGCTTGTCCGGGTCAAAAATTCTTGACCGGTGAGTGACCAGGCGGTCCGCCCGGGCGTATGAGGTAGGTTTGTGGTGCCTGGCTGTAGATGCTCTTATAAAAGCACAGTAGTTAATTCAAACGGGACCGTGAATCAGGCCATTCTCGCAGTCACCATTGGATTTTTTTTTCTTGTTTCTCATCAATATAAACCTTTGTAATGCACTTGATTATTATCTTTTGTAGAGTACGCCTAGATCCGCCTGCACCATGGGTGTGGGCTGGAACGCCACCACCAGGTAGCCACCCATGGTTCTGCAGCAGCGTGGGGCCCATCAGTGGAGAATTCGGCGTGCCGGGCAGCCCACATGAACGCGCGCGCCCGCCATGGCGCTCCCCTATGCCAGCCCCTGCTCAAGTTCCGACTCAGATCCCGGCCACTCGCCTCGGTCACCGTAGCGAATCTCGGTCGCCTCTCCCGGCCACCACAACTGGCCGAGACCCACACCCGCTAGGGCCCCATGCCGCGACCTCCTGGCTCCCACCTCGGTGCTCGAAGAACATCGCACCTGCACCACGTCATGACCACACTCCACCTCTCCCCAAGCTCTCTGCCGTGCACCGCTGCACCGAGATCCACTAGCCACCGTGCCGCCCTCGAGACGGCTCTCCCCAATGCGAAGAAGGCCCATCAGGGCAAGCAGATCTCGCCCGCTGCCTTTCTCGGCCGGGCGCTGCCACCACCGCCGACGCCGGCGCCAGCGGTGGCAAGGGATTTCACGAAGAGGAGGTCCTTGGGGCTAGGGTTTCGCCTCCGGAGCCGCCCGGGAGGGAGGGAGGGGGAATGGCTGATTTTTGACACGGACGGCTCAGTTTCTTGTGCTTAATTTGAGCATGCGTGCGTTTGAAAAGTAACTAGCTCCTTGCACCGAGGTAGGTCCTTTCCTATTATTGTTTGGGGGGAGTTGCATTGCGAGTCACACACCAAGGACTATAAACCTTTCAACTAAAAACAAAAGTACTAAAACCCTTTTTGCATTTTTCTCTTGTCAGACTAAGATAGTCGTACCGGTTAATCAAGCTTCTTCACCATGCATGGACATATGTAGTACACCCGCATTGCATCTGCACCGAAAATGGATCGGTGAACCAAAAAGGCAGATCGACCGACCGATCGGTGGAATTGATGACTACTGACGTACGTACGTGATGACATTAACTTGGTTATTACTACTTGTTTGCCTTTGCTTTTTCTCATCATTATATGATGCATGGATCGATCGTCGTAGCTAGCCCACGCCAAGCATACGGCCGAGAACTATCGAGTAAGCATTATTTTTTACCCAAAAAAACTAAGAAACGGCAACGTTTTTCTACCAGTTTGTTGCATCCATGCATGCATGCATGTTGACATGTTCGCTTTAATATTTTTTCTCATCCACGCATCACCTATATCCTCTCTAGCTAGCTATCTACCCTGACCTGCCTACCTTAATTACCTGCTGTTCATCGATTATCTCCTGAGTGCATCTACCTACTTGTTTTAGTATGGCACGTACGTGCGTACGTACTTTGACAAGCTATAAATAAACATCACAGCCAAGAAAGATCGATCGTTCCAGGTGGCAATTTGCTTGCTAATTGACCAGTGACGCTCCATTCGTCGATCTCACCGGCCTTCTTCTCTGACCGACTGGTGATGGCCGGCAATGGAGCTAGCGCCTGGAGGCAGCTCACTCCGTTCCCGCTCTACTTGGCCATCTTCTTCCTTCTTGGCGCCAACGAGGCCGACGCGGCGACGTCCTTCAGCTTCAACAACGCGTGCGCGCACCCGGTGTGGGTGGGCGCGCTCAGCGGCGCCACCTCGCCGCAGCTGCCCCGCACCGGCTTCTACCTCGCCCCGGGCGCGACCTCCTCGCTCGCCGCCCCGTCCTCCGGCGCTTGGTCCGGCAACTTCTGGGCGCGCACCGGCTGCGCCGTCGACGAGGGCACCGGCCGCCTCGCGTGCGCCACGGCCGACTGCGGCACGGGCGATGTCGCCTGCGAGGGCCGTGGGCCCGCCCCGCCAGTCACGCTCGCGGAGGTCACCCTTGCCGCACCCGGTTCCGGCGGCCTCGACTTCTACGACGTCAGCCTCGTCGACGGCTTCAACCTGCCCGTCAGCATCGCGCCCTCCCACGAAGGCTGCCAGGCGGCGGCGTGCGCAGGCGACGTGAACGCCGTGTGCCCGTCGGACCTGCGCGTCGTGTCCGGCTCAAGCGGTGAGGTGGTGGCGTGCAAGAGCGCCTGCAACGCCTACGGCAGCGCGCGCTACTGCTGCAGCGGCGACTACGGCACGCCGGCGGCCTGCGGGCCCACCAACTACTCGCAGGTGTTCAAGGTCGCCTGCCCGGCGGCCTACAGCTACGCCTACGACGACGCCAGCAGCACCTTCACCTGCTCCGGCGCCGCCACCTACCACCTCACCTTCTGTCCTGCCACTTAACTCATCAATCTCACAATCCTTAATTAATTAATTAATTAATTATAATCACACCGTGGACATGTATGCAGTTTATTTTTTCAGTGAAAATAATATACAGAGTAAAAAAGGGATTACAAATCTTTATGCTTCCTTATTCTGTTTTTCTTTGAGGGGATTATGCTTCCTTATTCAATATGTATTTTGGTAATCCGTAGCACACAAATGGATGAGAACAAAGCCATGCCTTTGCCGCCTCTTATTTTTCTTCCTGTTTTTCCATGTTTATTGTTTTTTAACTTTTGTTTATACTTCCGAATATTCTAAATAAATATATTTTTAAAAGTTTACATAAAAATCGAACATATAAAAGATGAGAGGTGTGCTAGGCAGAACCAAACCATCCACGTCGCCCTTCCGTCGCTATGAATCGAACATATAAAGGATGAGCTGGTTGCTAGGCAGAACCAAGACATCCACGTGTCGGTATGAATAGTGCAGCTAAATCGAGCAAAATCGAGCAGGCAGAATCGATCGAGCAAGAGAGCAGGCAGCGACACCCCACGCGCGTGCACCTCCTTGACCCTAGCCGCCTCCCTACCTCAGCCCCCCCGGGTCCCCGGCGGCTCCTCCCTCGTCCTCACCCTTCCTCTCTTTCTCTCTCCCCCGCCGCCACCGTCGACCCCCACGGCTGCTTCGCCGCCTTCCTCTTCTTCGCCATCGACGTGGCCGTCGGCGTGCGCGCACGGGCGGCAGAGCTTGCTGGCCGGCTGCGTGGCACGCCTGTGCCGTACTGCCGGAAGAGCTCTATCCGGAGGAGCACGAGGAGCCGCGTGATCCGCCGGCGCCGGCCAGGCTCCTGACCGACGGACTTGCCGAGTCACCGCCCCTCACGCCGCACCGGCTAGGGGACCCCTCAGGGATGCCGCCCGTGCGGCGGGAACATCCGCGGCAGCGCGGGCTGGGGACCGAGAGGCGGGGCCCGTGATGCGTTCCGGTCGAGGGATTAGACGGGCTGGCGCGGGATCTGAGCCGCCGTCGATGGATTTCTCGCAGCTTGGCTACCTGTTGCTTTGGATCCGGTATGATCCCCATCTCTCTCTCTCCCCCCCCCCCTCTCTCTCTCTCTCTCTCTCCGAGACTCACCCACGCACTCACTCGCTCACTTTGTTTGTGCATGCGCATGCGTGCAGTTCACACCCCTGAACCCAAACCCTAAGACTTAGTCCTGAAATATTCAGACTATATTTACTGATGTGTGTCAGTGTTGGTTTACTTGAATGATACTTGCTCCATTGTTGTGTTTAATCATATTTTCCAATCTTAGCATATGCTATGCTCGCCAAGTTCAACCATCAATATCTAATTTCTCATCTGATTTTGACACCTTGATCTTCTGCAGTTTTGTTTCACTTTACAAGGATGAGTACAAATTACCAAAGGGATATGTAATTGAGCTTTCGAGGGAATCAAACCACGTTCTTAAAATAAGCAGTAAGTCGTTTTGTTTTCGCTTCCCTTTATTTTTAGATGCTTTGAGAACTTAGGATATGATTTGTCTTGATGGAAGAAAGGAAAGATTTTAAGAGTTAGAAAGATATGTTGGTGATTCACAATGAACTGGCTTGCATTCAGTATCCGAGTACCAGTCAGCATACACTTACTTTTCTTCACTGGTTCCTTCATTTTTTGTTTGCGCTTGCTAGCTCTAACAAGGGCATGATAATTTTCTTGAAGGAGAAAGCAAACCATGACAACACTAATCGGATAAGATATACATAATCAGTAAATAACATGTGCTCTTTTACCCTGGTTTGGTTTTTTCCTTCAAAAAATTATCACGCCCTCGTTAGTTTGCATCTCTTGCTGGTTTGCGCTTAGATGGTCCCTTTAGGTGTGTAAGTTTTACATAATCATACAACCTTTGGAATTCTAAAATCTTCAAACCTTTGCTTCCGTAGTTTCGCCGAACTGAACTTCTCTAAAATGCACCAACTAGAGCTTAGTCTTAGATATTTTGTGTGTAATTTAAAATTGCTCAGATTTATTAATCCATCATTACAATGATTTTTATAGAGGCAAAATGATTGTATATATGATTGGCTGATATAAAATCTGGACAGTTCTGTCATGCCTTTAATCTTCACATCTGCCTTTCATGAATCTACTAAAGCTTTTTTTACTTGAACTTCTGTGCAGCTACGTTTATTCAGGTTATAGGGCCTCTATAGGAAACGTAATAATCTGAATTCCTAAGTAAATATAACAGCTCCAGTGTGATTTTCTTGCTTAAATTTTCCATTCTGAATTCCTAAGTATTTATAACAACTCAAGTGTATCCATATAGTAAGATATCACATTAGATTTTCTTCTTACTTGGATCTTTTGCCATGTAAAGTAGGTTCTCTTCGATTCGCTGTTGTGCTACTGCTAGGCATGAACAGAATGGCCTCCTCTTATTGCGAACCACACTGATGTTGGCTTCTGATTTCTGCTGTAATGGATTATTTACTATGGACAAATATGACAACATTCATTTGGAGCACCGTTTCTTGAGGCTATGTCTCTTCTACAAGTATAACATTATCGTTGGAACGTATACTATGTCTATTTGATATATCTATGAATATATCCTTCCAGAGAATACTTGTTTTTGTATTATATACTGGATGGAAATAATTTCTTTACACGCTAGAACATGGCCTTGCTAATTAGTAGACATTCCTGAAGGTTTTTTGAACTGTTGGGGGACATGAGAAAGTTCTTCATGTTAGTGCTTATTGTTGGTTTGCTTCATGCTTACTGCTTTAGGACAGATACGTGCATGTTGGTTAATATTAATGTGTGTGGGATGTGCCCAGTTTTCTTAGCTTTTGCAACACTGTGGTTACTTCTTTGGGGAAAATATGCAGCAAATAATATTTTCTGCTTGCTGATAAGGGAAGGCTAATTGCACAGATAATTAATGCATGTGTTCCAGAATTCAGTAGACTACCTGCTTATTGTTTATGTATGCCCAAACCAATGGTAGCTGCTTACTGATAAAGGAAAGGTGTAATATATGTGTTATAGAATCCAACAGATCACCTGCTTACTGTTTATATATGCAAAGAGTAATGCTTGTTACCCACTTATAATAAAGGGAAGTTAATTAGCAAATAAATAATCTATGGGTTGCAGAATCCAGTAGACCATGTGCTTACTATTTTCATACATGGCCATCTGCTGCTTCTTATTCCTTTGTAAGCCTCTGATTCCAACTATGATGTGCTTCTAGGTTGATCATCCGGCTGGGTAATAGGTTGATTTCTCTCCTCTGGTTGGCTTGTTATCTGCTGCTTTGTCTAATAATGTTTGTGCTTGCTCTTTACAGCTCACTATTAAACACGGTCTGTCATGTAGGTTTCTAATTCGTTCTATTCTACATGTCTTGTTGTACTTGCATTGCCTTGCCTTTTTATCTGCTGCTATGTTGGTTGGGCGACTACTTCTGCTGCTATATTGATTATTGTCGCCTCTTTCTCCATTGTAAGGTGTTGTGTTCAGTCCAGCGCCGTGCCTACGACACAAATTCGTTGGCCTGAACAACGCTCCCGGCGCCGTGGATGCACCCACCAGCAAGCTCAGGCCAAGGGATACATGATATTTGTACTTTTTATAACTGATCCATGTTCTTGGAATACTTTATTTTATTTCATTAATAAGCAAGGGTGGATGGTGGCTTGCAGTGTGCTTGTACTAAAAAAGGTGTTCTGCAACCGTCTGCTTGCCTGACAATGGAGTATTCTCTTGGATTCTGCTGAAAACATAAGTTAGTTCTTTTAGCATGTGTAATGTTTGGTTTTTCTACTTTTGTATGAATATATTTCTAATAGCCAAAAGTAGTGCCTCCAATTTTTAACTTTGCACCATGTGCCCTGTTTGAACCAGCACAGCTTGATTGTCTTGTGATATTATTAGGTACAAAGAATGTGTTGATAAAACCTTTTTTGCTTTATCTTGTTTAATCAGTTCACCTTCTAGAAGGAAGTTGATTATCCTATATCTCATGATTTTATTGGATACCTCCTTAGATGGGAGATCTCTTTATCCATCTTTTATTGCTTGCAGTTGCAATGGTTGTGTGGCTCTTCGTGTGTTCAATAGAAACTAGCATTCAACATTGCTATTCTGAGATGGTTTAATCTGTAACAGGAAAATACAATAGGTTGAAGGAAATAGTTGTAAATGAGAGCAAGGTATCCCTTATCTTCGTATTTGTGTTCCTATTTTAAAGTATTGCTTTGTCGCATTATTTAGAATATAGTAATCAGGATGTGTACTGAAGATTTAAGGCCCTTATCATGCTAGGTGTCAGCATGAGGTTTGCATTTTGGGTGCTAATTGTCTGAAAAAAACAGATTGAGTTTGTTATGATGATGTTGATTATGATTATGGTTGGTACGATTATAATGTCACATTCCAAAGATGTATTGTGTAAAATAAGGTTCATGGAGATATGACCTTGGGCATATCGATGTAAGGACAACTTTCTACTTGAATGCTTATTGTGCTTTTATATGTTGGTGTATCTAAGAAAACAAATTTGGTTGTGGTCTGCAAGTGGTCTAATATTCAGTTCTGAGGAGTGATAAATGCTAAATTCGGCAACAGTCATGGGAAGGAGGGTTGTAGCATTCATAATCTTGGTTTTACAGCTTTGTGATATTTTGAGGAATTTAGCTAGATGTGGTTTTGAATCTATGATTGGGGTTTAAGATTATTTTCTTGCCAAGATTCCTACAAAAGTGCCAGGGGTATTTGGGATGGACAAAGTGCTGAAACAAGGTTCGTATGGTACTCCTAAAGTTGCTTGGTTATATTTCCTTTTTGTGCTGCTTGTCAAATAAACCCATGGGTAATATTTTTGAGACACTAATTCCCCTTTAGGAACCTATTTGATTCTATTGTGTTTGGTCTACATTTCCTCTGGTCATGTCACAACATGTTATTTTTATGGCTATTTTGGTGTGCAAGAACGTTGATGGTGTGAATGAGAGCAGGCTCGGCTTGCACCAAATCTATGTGGATTTGAAACTCCAGCGTATGAATTTGAGACATGCAAGGCTAACACAAGGTTGGTGATTTAATTTTGACTAGAAGCAATATGGTCTGCTATAGGTGTTGCACTTGACTGTTGTTACCTTCGAAGATAGAAGTGGGTGTGGTTCTTCCTGATGGAGAGGTATGCACTTTCCATTAAGCAGTTATGCAAATAACAACTCATTTCCCATTCTGTAAAGGTTCTCCCCAAGTAACTGTTTTGTGTGCATGTTACTACAGGGTCTACACTGCATGGTACAACTATGTATTCTGAGATATCATATTACCAGTGAATGGTGTAGGATGGGGTGTTTACATAATGGTAGAGTGTATAAAATCCGCAAAATCAGAGTTCCAAAATTAATCGTAGGCTTGTTGAAGCATCATCATGATAAATTCATAAAATGGATGCTTACTGAAAAGAAAGTCACCATTACAATGTGATTTCCATCTATCATCTTCACTTGAGTCTATTCTCCTAGATCCCTATGCTAACAACAGTGGTAACATATACCTGTTCATACATTAATATTATTACATACTCCCTCCGTCCGGAAATACTTGTCCTAGAAATGGATAAAAGTGGATGTATCTAAAACTAAAATAAGTCTAGATACATCCATTTTTCTGACAAGTATTTTCGGATGGAGGGAGTATATATTAGTCAAAGGCACACCGTTGGTCCATGCTGTAAGCGGAGCTTTTATGTCTTCAGTTAGAAGAGCCATCCTAAAACTTGTGATGTTATTCTGTGAAAAATAAGTCGGTACCAAATGCTAAGCAAATAAATGTTGTTTTATATCGAGCATTTGAGTAACTTGCGCAACCGGTAAATTTCGGTGGTTTAGATGAAATTTCATCGATAGGTTCTCTGTCATTAACTATGTGGTGCTAATATGTTTCTATGTCTTTAGGTGTCTGCATTTTGAGGGACTAAGTCCGACGGCGGGAGGTTCTACATATTTTCTAAAATATGACCGTGTCGCTTGGTCAAGGCCTTGTTCGTGGTGACATGTGTTTATTTGCTCCAGTGACTCAGTAGAAGAATAAACTTTGTGCACAGTGATGTTTCAATTTCGACTATGTACAAGGTTTCAAAATTGAATGCACCAGGAGGGTTTAAATGGGTCTTATACAGGACTGAAAACAGATTATGCTTTCTGAGTTTTCAAACTGCTGAAAGTAACTGAAGCTGGGCTATGTAAGCATGGTTGCATGTGTTAATTACTGGTGCACATTCTTTGGGACCGTCCAAAATTCTAATATAAAATCCTTATATGAAATTGATAGGTACCTGAAACTTCTTGTGCTTGAAACTAAATAGTGGAACACATCACATTCTTATTGGTCATATGTTACCGCTTATCAATAGATCTCATATGAAACCTTTTACATAACTTTGCAAAGGCCCTTGGGTTTATTACTTGATATAAACATCTTATGTTTTACGTGTTTGCATAGAATTGTGATATGTTTGTCCAAGTACTTTTATAATGATTACAATCTTATAAATAGGTGGAGGGAATGGGGGAAAGAACTATTGAAGAATACACCATGTTATCACTCTTAATTCAATATTAAGCTAACATTCACAAGGCAATATAAGTAGCCGTTGGTCTATAAATATTCTAACTTGCATGGTTTGCTCTCACCCTTTGTGCCATCGGCGGAATGGGTCATCTAGTAGTATATAAAGGATGAGAGGTGTGCTAGGCAGAACCAAGCCATCCACGTCGCCCTCCCGTCACTATGAATAGTACAGAGGTGGGCAGCGAGTGGGCAGGCAGTGCAGAGGCGGGTAGGGCAGCGGGCGGGCAGGGCGACGGGCGAGCGGTCAGGCAGGGCAGCCCATCCTCCCTCCTCATCTGGCTCCTCTTCTCCATGCCACCGCCGACTCCTCCTCTTCCCCGTCCCTCACAGCCGCCTCGCCGCCTCCGCCTTCATTACCTCCTCCCCCCTTCCTCTCCTCCTTCCCAGCAGCAGCCTCGATCCGGAGAAGGGAAGCAGCAGCGCCCCTGTTCCGCCCTCCCCTTCCTTCATGGCTCCATCATAAAGGATGAGAGGTGTGCTAGGCAGAACCAATCCATCCACGTCACCCTCCCGTCGCTATGAATAGTACAGAGGCGGGCGGCGAGCGGGCAGGCAGTGGGCGGGCAGGGCAGCGGGCGAGCGGTCAGGCAGGCAACCCATCCTCCCTCCTCATCTGGCTGCTCTTCTCCATGCCGCCGCCAACTCCTCCTCTTCCCCGTCCCTCACGGCCACCTCGCCGCCTCCGCCTTCAGCACCTCCTCACTCCTCCCCCCTTCCTCTCCTCCTTCCCAGCAGCGGCCTCGATCCGGAGAAGGGGAGCAACAGCGCCCCTCTTCCGCCCTCCCCTTCCTCCATGGCTCCATCCTCATCCCTGTCATAATCCCCTCCTTTCCCCTGTGATGCCGGCCTCCTCCTGTGTCGCTCTCCTCGTTGGCCCTCGCTCCAGGTCGTCGAGGAGGGGCTGCAGCTAGGTCCACATAGTTGAGGGTGAGGAGGGCTAAGGTGGGAGGGGGAGGAGATGGTCATGGATCTGCTCGTGAAGGTGAGAGGACGGAGACAGGGGGAGAGCTCGAGGTGCTCAAAGCAGCAGACGATGGCTCGTCCGCAAGCGTGAGATCCCTCTCCCATCTCTCCTCCACCCCTTGCCTGCGCTTCGCCTTTTCCTCCTTGTCCCCACTCATGAGGAGGCGGCTCGTTCGGTCGTGCAGCAGATGGTGGCCTCGATGGGTGGGTGACGGCGGCTGCACCTGGTTCCCCCTTGCTGTCACAAAATAGGAGACAGTTCGTGCAGTCATGCAGCGGATGGAGGCCTCAACGGGTAGGTGACGGCGGCTACAGCTGGTGCACGATGAGGACTTCCAGCGAGTATCCTTCTCTCTGTACCAGATTTAATTCTTTATGTTTTAGGTTTGCATATGCTGGCGATTGCCTTCTCTATTTGCGCTCAATCGGTATACATATTTGTGCTGATAGAAGTGGGACCAACAGCTTGGTTAGGGGTAGTCTATTTTAATTCACACATTGCTAAACTGAACTGAACAAATCCATTTGAGTTCTTTCGTTTCTGAATCGTAATTTTGCAATTCTTTGCGGATCCAGACTGAAATATTTGATTTAGCTTCAGCATGTACACATCTTGTTTGCCTTTTAAGAGTCCAGACTGATTTTTTTAATGTTGTTCGTAATCACTTCCTAGGCAAACCAGTGTATACTCTGCCTTCTTGCATCTATTCTTCTGATTTGCCTGGACTCTCTTCTTTATCTCCTTTGGAATTTATGTGGGCAGATCAACTTGTACAATCTGCATCAGTTGGTTGCATTTAATTTTTGTAGTCTGTTATTCAAGTGCCAACGATGTCGCACAAACATTGTAAGTAAAATTGTTGAAGTTTGTGATACAGGATATCGTTATTGCAATTGTGTGTTGTTTGGTTATACAAGATAATCATGTGGAAGCAGCATGGCTCTCTTAATGAACCTCCACCAATTTGTGTAGTCTAGATTTTGTTTTGTAATATTATGTCCTCTGCAGAAACACTTTGTTCATGGCTTGATGCCTTTGATGGTTTCAGGAAATGTAGTGACTCTGGAATTTCATCATGGGACTGGAACCTCAGCGGTCAACACTCTACCTACCATGCATTGTTTCCTAGGGCCTGGACTATTTAGGATGGTATGACACTATGGAACTGTGGGCACACACGTTTTCCAACTTTGTACCATTAATTTTATTTTATTGGGAAGTTTGTTTACCAGTGCGCTGTTGCACTTCAGTGTAGTTGCCAAGCCAGCTTATGTGTTGATTGTAGAATGAATATAATTCACTTCCCAGGTTTGCTATTATAAACTTGGTAATGGCATTTCTTGATTGCTGAGAGACATGCTCTAAACTAAAGATTATGAATTTCCCATGAATGCAGGTGAGCCCGATCCAGACCTTAAAATCTAATGCCGCCAGATATCACCATTCATTCCTCATGATTACAAGGATAGCAGTCTTCCGGCATCTGTGTTTGTGTACACTGTACGTGACTTGCTCAATTGTTTTATTCTAAATTGGTACCTACAGACTGCAGTAGATGTATTCACATAGCCTCTTATGTTCTCCTTCCCTATATGTTATACTTGAAAGACGTTGTCAAACATAACATGGCAACTTCAGATAAGATATTCCGTTGATAGTAGAGTTTTGATATGGTCTGACCACATTGAAGTATCACTTCCATCACAGGATCAACGCCAATGTTTCAGAATATAATAGACACAAAAGCATCTCCTGTTACAGCTGTTGTTTTGAAAATTTTGGGATGTCACATCGTTGCAGTTAAATGAATAGTGATATTGCGTACACGAGTTCCAGCTGCGTTTCATATATGTTTTACATGTGGGCATCGCGCGCCGCTGGCCGCCACCGGCCCGCCTACCCCTACCCAAAGTGCCCCCACACCCATGGCCTTCCACTGTCGGCGACCCGTGGCCTTCCACCGCCGGCAACAGTCGACACCGCGGCCGTTGACGGCTCCCCCAACCCCGCCAGCTTCTCCACCGGCCACTCCTTGCCAGCGTGCTCCGCCCGCCATCAGACCCATTTGCTTGGCTCCCACAGCGAACATCGCCATCACCCTTGTTGTGACGCGAGGTGATGTTCTTTTTAGTGACAGCTTCATTCTTCCTAGGTAATTTTTTCTTTCTACTGTACCTTTTTTTTGAAAAGGAGGTTGACCTCTTCATAATGTACCTTTCTTTCTACTGTACCTCTTCATAACAAAATCTTACTGCCTAAGAATTCCCCAATTTGATACAGTTTTTTGGTGAAAGATTGGAGTGAGCTTTTCTTCAGAAATTATACTTAGATCCTATCCAATCTTACTCTGATAGTGTCATACCTTCACTTTGGGTCAATAGTGACCGCCTCACCAATCCATTAGGTTCAGAGCAATGTGTACTGGATCTTTGTTAGGCATCATCCTTTATATGAATCCAACTATAGCTTATGCCTGACTTTCATGTTTATCTTTTCATGGTCATGGAAATGTAATGCTGGGCAGATTCATCAAGGCCACGGCCACTACATGGTGAGATGCCTGCGAAGCACCACTTGCTTCCATGCGGACGCGGGCAGCCAGTCCACCTAGCTCATGGATAGCCGTGCGGGTCTCCGATCCAGCGCCCTCCCTATGGCGCAGCTCCACCGTGCTAACCGACGCTGCGTACGCCATCGAAACGAACGTGATTTCTCACCCTGTTATCTCAGTATGTGTCCTAATGCGGTGGATGGACTTGGTATAATCAATAGCTAAGCTCCATGTAGGTATATTCAGTTGTAGATTGTGCCGATCGAGTTGTTCCCTGACAAGGGCTACGGAACAAGAGGTACTGCCATTGTGTCTTGTAGGTGTTTGAGATTGTGTCATGGTGGGAACATCATGTGTTCGGCAGAGCAGAAGCCTGAACAAAACATGTTAGTTCATTGATGGCCATTGACATAAGCCATCGGAACAAACGGCTGCTGCACTATAGCGGCAAGTAGTTGAGGTCATGATGTTTTGCTCTAGAGACCATCAGTAGAGGCCGTGCTGATTCATCTTTTTGGGTGGAGTTCAATTTGTCACTTCAATTTAATTTGGCCAAATATATATAAGCAGGTCGCTACCTTAATTGTATTTCTCAGTCTGTGTTTGGACTTGCACTGCAGGTGATCTCAGGATTTGCATGTCCGACTATGACATCCTTGCCGTCGAAGGTGGAATCATCTTTCCAGGATAGGGCTGCTCGACGTATAAAGTAATTTGTGCCATCATCTTTTCCATCCATTTATCTTTGTTAAGGAATGTGAGATGTTACTACTTACTAATTCTGTATGTTGTTTAGTATTTGCAGAAGCATTCTCAACTTTTCTCTGTACTTTCTCTTTTCTCTGTACTTTGTTTGGGCAGTATTTACCCTATCCTGAGAATAGCAGAGATAGACATGCCTATGTCTACAGGAAAATCAGCATAACATTCATATCTCATCTCCCTACACACTCTGACCAGACATAAAATTAAGCTTAGGTCAGCAAACCGGAAAAAAAGGCATATATGGTTACCGTGTAGAGCATGTGAGTAAATGCACATTGTTCAGTTCATATTGGATTGCACTGGTCGCATGGTGCATGTTTTTTGTTGTTAGTTTCTTTGTATGCTAGCGGAGCTCGAGTTCAATAGTTCTTCACATTACGTATTTGTTATTCACCCCGGTACTGAATTTCTTTAAAATACATTGGTTCCAGTCTAGACTATGAGCTGTTTTGCCATGCTTACATCAGAGCTCAAAAGTAGATGTCATCAGCAAGTAGGCGATACCTGTCAGTCTGATTTAGTATGTTGGAATTGCTCACAACATTTCTTTTGGCATGTCAATGAAAATAGCACCTTCCCGTTCTGATGTTCATTATGTTTCTTGAAGCCCTCACCATCTTTATATTCATTACATATTCTCAATAGCTTATTTCTTAATACCTAAAGTGAATACCAGGAGCTCATTCTTACCTCTCTAGTTTATCCTTATTTGAGTATTAAGGGCACCTACATTTCTTTGGTTCTGTATGACTGATCAAATTAACACACACCTCAATCATAGTAAAATCTGAAAGGAGATGTAAAAGAATCAAAGAAAAGTAGAGACGCACAATAATTTTTGCTTTCGAGGGATTGTTCTTGGGTTCATGTTGTTATTACAGTGTTACCCTATCTCTTTGAATCGTCATATGTACTCCAAATTCTTATAGATTATGCAACTAGCTAATGGTTGGAACTTTAATACTTAGCTTTATTTATAGGTAGCACAACCTCATGTTAGTTGCCATTTTATTGCTACAGATATGGTGTTGTTCTGATTGTATATGTGATGATTATATCCATGTGTATGTATGTGGTCTTCAAAGTTGTTGAAAGATTGAAAGCGTAAGCAAGCTCGTCAAATTCCTTCGGTAAGTCATATATTCTTTTGTCTCATTCCTATGCTTTAGAGGTTTATAGTAAGAAGATATGAAGTAGAATCTTTCCTTTTCAGTATATCTGAAATTATATGGAAGAGATTACTAGCTCACACATATAGTTCGGTTATTAAGTTTCTAAATAAGTTCAGCCCTAGAGCACATATTTTTTGCATCCATTGCTTATTTAATCCATTGGTATCTATTTTCTCCGGTTCATACAGTATGTTTACATTTGACTTGGAATTGTCTATACTTTTGTTCTGCTTTTGTTTCAAGGTACTTCCAAAGAAATCAATATCCATCTATGTCTATGGAAAACTCGAAGAAGGCTCGATTGGCACATGAAGCTCTTAAATACTTGAATGCCTGTTACAACAAGGTCCTACAGGACTACACCTATGATAGGTTGCAGTTGGTTGAACAAGGTCCTATAAGACTACAAGCTGTCTATATGATGCATCTCTACCTATGTATCTTGCTTGATAAAAGCAATGCAAATAAGCTACCGTAAACTGATCGTATGTCTTTCTTATAACGCTATGTATTGACTATATCTAAGTATTCTGATGTGCATGGTTTGAATCCTCACTCTGCATAATACCAGCACCTCCATTTCCTGGTCTTTCCAGTTGGCGGCTATACAATGCATCTTTGCTACTGTAGGTTGCTCTATAAAACCAATATATGTTCTTATCAAGTGATATCATTACTTTCTTTTAGTCTGTTATGGTACCATGCAATCAATTAAGTTGGTTCTGAATCAATCGCATATGCATGTTTTGAATACTTGGCTCGCTCTTGCTTTTTGCGCCATGGGCACAACGGGTCATCTAGTTTACAGAAATAGTACTTGCTAGTTGCTAGTACTCATAGTGCGACTCTACTCTAATGCATGCATCACTTGAGTCTGCCAGAAATTTCTGGATAGTGCCAGGTTACAAAGAAAACAAGGAGAATCACGTGCACATCCTACAAACTACTACTACATCTGAGAGTGGCAGGCTGGCAACACATGGAAAAAGGCATAGCGAATCCCTACAATGTAGGCTGTCAGATTAACATATCCAACTCCTGCAACGTAGGCCATCAGATTGACATATCCAATAGTCGATATGCAGCCACGTAGACCTGTCACACAAGCCATTAAATTTGAGCCGTCCGATTAGGAAGATCCAACAGTCCATATGACTTGCTATTCGTATACTATATAGGAGTATAGATTTCTTGTGTTGATGAATCATTCGTTATGTGATGAATAACTACTTGACAAGCAAATTACCATGATTGAATGATTCATTGTAGATGTTTATTGCTTTTTGTTTTTTAGTCTAATCATTGACCAGTTTAGATGAGAAACAGTAGATGAGTGGTATGTATTAGATGGATGCCAAATTGTGAAGTATTCGTTGTGAGTGTGACTGTAAGAAGAAAAGCTTATGCGGATTTTCCCCCACTAAGGGTAAAATGATTGTATAACTCCTCGGCAACGGTTATGTCTTCAAGTTTATGTCATTTTGTTGTATGCAATTCCCTAATCATAGTTAGGGTCCGAAAAACATCATAGTCGAGACACCAGAATTCGCTTATCTGCAAGCACCAAGACGAGTGGCGGAGCCAGGAAAATTGAATGAGGGGGGGAAGTATTGTTAGGGATGGCCAGTTCATCAAAATACATCATTTTAGCAGCAAAAACATCACACTTTACACTAATACTAGGCTTGGATCAATAGTGTTAGGGGGTCCAGAGCCCCTACTAGTCCCCCTGTCTCCGCCACTGACCAAGACACCTAAAGTTTGCTAGCTATTCTTTTCAACATGCACCAGGGGGAGAATAACTAGTATTTATTTTTCCTTTGTAGTCGCGGGAACCTATAGAGGGGTGAGAATAAGGATTCTGGTCATGACATCTTTTGCGCGAACATATGTTGCACTGTTGCATCCACATATTAACCAAATTGCACTACCCCTGTGTCAAACTATATCGGCTTTATATAGCTCCTCGATTTTTTGTCAGGGGTTCATTGACAGAGGTGATTAGGAGGTGACTTTCATCCCCTCGAGCCACCGGCACCACCATGGTTTCCCCCGGCCTTTGCTGGTCGCTGCAGCGGTGGGAGGTTCGGGGAACCCCTGATCTAAGTGTCCTAATTTGTGTCTCATAGGGTCTTTGAGGTTCTTCGTCGCTGTGAAGTTGGAGTAGTGCAAGAACAGAGCCAGGAAGTTTATATGAGGGAGGCCAATGATACATGTATGATCACTGGAGTTGGCCATACATAAAAGTTTAGGCATTAACTCTGCAAATCCACATATGATACAGGGGTAATTTAAGAAAAAAAATAGCATGGGGAATCATGGCCCCAGCTTGCCCCCTGCTGGCTCTGCCTCTGAGGTAGTGGCAGCGATGGGAGTAATTCTTTCTCGGCTTTCTCCATGTTGATGTCCTTCCTCAGAGTGGCGTCGATGAGTCGGAGGATATTGTCGTTTGTCGGGCACTTGGTTTGGTGTGAATAGTGTTTGTGCACAGCGGCAGCACCCTGCGGAGAGGGTAAATTTTCAACGTGTTTTTTGTTCTCTAGTTCCATCTCTAGTGGATGGAGCTCAGCCATTAAGGCTTCGTCATGAAACTTGTGAGATTTATGTCCCCATCCTTCATTCGGTTAGAGTTGGGATTTTATCTTCTTGCCTACTTTGGGGCGGGGCAATGATCTAACTTCCTGGCCGCTGCTCTATAAGCTCATGTGTTTCAATAAGGTTGCTCCGGTGAGACATGGCGTCGGATGTCAACGAGCTTTATTCACAGCTTGCCGTTGATAGATGAAGAAGAAGAAAGGAAGACCGTGCTGATTTTTGTAAGGACTTGTCTGTATTCTTAAACTGTATTGGGCTTGCATGCAACTATTGTTCGAGCATGTCAACAAATCTTAGTGTTTTCTCAAATAGAACAGGTTTTGTGTAGAGTATTTTAGCAATTTTCTGATCAATATAATCCAGAATTAAATCATGAGCATGACGTAAACAATACTAACATACTGATACTTGATACCTTTATTCTCATTGATTATGATATCGGCAGATTCATCCTTGAAGCAACAAGGGCAGCTCGTGCGTACCCAGGAAAACAAAAGAGAACAGAGGATTAAAGCCAACTCTTGTACACTTGACAAAAGGCACCAAATTAACCACTTGATAAATGGCAGTAAAATAGTGGAGCATGTACACTGAATTTTGGACAGCATATAAGCTAAAACATGGACAGCATATGCACTGAAAATTGGACAACACCAACGCTGATTTTTTTCTTATAACAAAACACTGAAATTGGGAGATTACATAGACTGAAATTTGCTTAGCAAGAAGAATAAAATTCTGATAGGAAATAGAATGAATTATGGACATCGACAAGACTGAATCAGCGTTGCTCCTACGACATCAAGAAGGCTGAATCAATGTCAAGGATGTGCTGGCCGGGAGGAGGGGATCCAAGTGGCCCGTCGTTTGGCTTCCGGCGCTTAAGGTACGATGTCGTGGGGAGCGCCATCACCGTCTTCCGCGAGTAAAGACAAAGTGCAAGTTCCTGGCGGGATCGCGCAGCAGGTCCTCGTACCACAGCAGGCAGGATGGAGCGCCGTGTGCGGTGGGGGAGAGTGCTTGCATGCCGGCGATGAAGCGTGCGCGCGGCGGCAGTTGCGTGTGTGCCGGCGCCCACGCACTGCGATTCCTGATTTTTTTTTTTGAAATCACTGCGATTCCTGATTGGACGAGCGAGATCGGCCTACTTCGGGCCAGAGAGAGGAGCATGGAGTCGTTTGGTTTTTTTTTTTTTTTTGAGAAATATGGAGCCGTTTGGTGTGCTGCGCCTAGCTGCCGACCTGGGCCTTCTACTGGAAAATGGGCCCCAAGCCATCTGCACTGTTTTGAAAACCTGGGGTCCCTAAAAAATGAGGACCTTGTGCGGGTCACACGGGTCGCACACCCATGGGCCCAGGCCTAATATCACGTACTAGACACATAGTAGAAACATCTACGCAAATCGCTAGTACTGCACACACGGAAATAAATAGGAGCGGAATAAATGTGTTATACTTTACAGTAGGCCAATTGGCAGTAGCGGCAGCGGTGACGGCAGCCTCTGTTGGAAATATGCCCTAGAGGCAATAATAAAAGGTTATTATTATATTTATTTAATCATGATAAAGGTTTATTATTCATGCTATAATTGTATTGATCGGAAACTTAAATACATGTGTGGATACATAAACAAATACCAAGTCCCTAGTAAGTCTCTACTAGACTAGCTCGTTGATCAAAAGATAGTTAAAATTTTCTAACCATAGACATGAGTTGTCATTTGATAACGAGATCACGTCATTTAGATAATGATGTGATGGACAAGACCCATTTGTTAGCATATCATATGATTGTTCAGTTTATTGCTACTGCTTTCTTAATGTCAAATACATGTTCATTCGACCATGAGATCATGCAACTCCCGAATATCGGAGGAATACCTTGTGTGCTATCAAATGTCACTTCGTAACTGGGTGATCATAAAAGGTGCTCTACAGGTATCTCCGAAGGTGTCTGTTGAGTTGGCGTGAATCAAGATTGAGATTTGTTACTCCGTATGATGGAGAGGTATCTCTAGGCCCTCTCGATAATACGACATCACAAGAAGCTTGCCAGCAAAGTGACTAAAGAGTTAGTTACAAGATGATGTATTACGGAACGAGTAAAGAGACTTGCCGGTAACGAGATTGAACTAGGTATGGAGATACCCATGATCGAATCTTGGGCAAGTAACATACCGACGTACAAAGGGAGTTACGTATGTTGTCATAAAGGTTCGACCAATAAAGATCTTCGTAGAATATGTAGAAACCAATAAGGGCATCCGGGTCTCGATATTGGTTATTGACCGGAGAAGCGTCTTGGTCATGTCTACATCATTCTCGAACCCGTAGGGTCCACACGCTTAACGTTTGTTGACGATATAGTATTATATGAGTTATGTATGTTGGTGACCGAATATTGTTCGGAATTCCAGATGAGATCACGGACATGATGAGGAGCTCCGGAATGGTCCGGAGATAAAGATTGATATATAGAATGATAGTGTTTGGTCTCCGAAAGGGTTCCGGAATTCACCGGAAGGGTTTCGGATGTTTTCAGAAATGTTCTGATGCGAGGACACTTTGGTTGGGCCAAGGGGTAAGGCCCACGGGGCTTTAGGTCGGTGCAAAAGAAAGTTTTGCGGAGGTCAGGGACCAGACGCCAGGGACCCTGGCGTGTGGCCCTGGGCCATACGCCGAGGACCATGGCGTCTCGGCCAGACGCCGAGGAACGTGGCGTCTGGTGCTGGAATCCGAGAAGGACTCTTCCTTGTGTTCCAAACCGACTGTGGAGGCCCTCTCTCCAAATAACGACCCCAGGGCTCAACATATAAATAAAGGACCAGGGCTAGCCCCCAGGACACAAGTTTTTTATCCTCCTCTAGTTGGTCCTAGTGGACTTATTAGAGCTAGCCCTAACTACCTCTAATCCTCATAATTAGAAGCCCAGTGTGGTTCTAATCTCCTCCCTCTAATTCATCCTCCGCTCTAAATCTGTTGTGCTTCGCGAAGCCCTGTGGAAATAGTTTCACCACCATTGTCACCACGCCATCGTGCTGCCGGAACTCATCGATAACTTCGCCCCTCTTGCTGGATCAAGAAGGCGAGGACGTCATCGAGCTGAACGTGTGCTGAACGTGGAGGTGTCGTACGTTCGGTGCTTGATCGGAACGGATTGTGAAGGTGTACAACTACATAACCGCATTGATAAACGCTTCCACTTAGCTATCTACAAGGGTATGTAGATGCTCTCGCCTTCTCGTAGCTATGCATCTTCATGGATAGATCTTGTGTGTGCGTAGAATTTTTTGTTTTCCATGCAACGTTCTCCAACAGTGGCATCATGAGTCAGGTCTATGCGTAGATGATATGCACGAGTAGAACACAAAGGAGTTATGGGCGGTGATGTTCATATTGCTTATCACCAATATCTTATTTTGATTCGACGGTATTGTGGGATGAAGCGGTTCGGACCAACCTTACATGTCCACATACATGAGACTGGTTCCACCAACTAACATGCAACTTGTTTTGCCTAAAGATGGCTGGCGGGTGTCTGTTTCTCCCACTTTAGTTGAATCTAATTTGACTACAGCGGTCCATGCAAAAGGTTAAATAGCAACTTGATAATCACCGTTGTGGTTTTGCGTAGGTAAGAACGATTCTTGCTAGTTGCCTGTAGCAGCCACATAAAACTTACAACAACAAAGTAGAGGACGTCTAACTTATTTTTGCAGGGTATATTGTGATGTGATATGGTGAAGATGTGATATGATATATGTTGATGTATAAGATGATCATGTTTTGTAATAAGTTCATGACTTGCATGTAGATGAGTATGACAACCGGCATGAGCCTTAGTGTTGTTTTTAATTTATTGTATGACCCGCGTGTCAATCACTAAGCGCCACGTAATTGGTTTAATTTATCGCTATGCGTTAGCAATAGTTGTAGAAGCAATAGTTGGCGAGACGATCCCGACGCAACGATGGAGATCAAGGTGTCGCGCCGGTGACGATGGAGATCATGCCGTTGCTTTAAAGATGGAGATAAAAAACACGAGATGATGATGGTCATATCATATCACATATTTTGATTGCATGTGATGTTTATCCTTTATGCATCTTATTTTGCTTAAAACGATGGTAGCATTATAAGATGATCCTTTCACTTAATTGAAAGATAAAAGTGTTCTCCCCGAGTATGCATATTTGCTAAAGTTCGTCGTTTCGAAGCACCTCGTGATGATCGGGCATGATAGACTCTACGTTCACATACAACGGGTATAAGCTAGTTTTGCACATGCAGAATACTTGGGTTAAACTTGATGAGCCTAGCATGTACAGACATGGTCTCGGAACACTAGAGACCGAAAGGTCGAACATGAGTCATATAGTAGATATGATCAACATGGAGATGTTCACCATTGAAAACTACCCCATCTCACATGATGATTGGACATGGGTTAGTTGATTTGGATCATGTATCACTTAGACAACTTTAGGGATGTTGATTTAAGTGGGAGTTCATTAGTAATTTGATTATTTGAACTAAAAATTATCATGAACTTAGTCCTAAAAGTCTTTGCAAATCTATGTTGTAGATCAATGGCCTTTGCTATAGTTCCCTTAAATTTTAATGCGTTACTAGAGAAAGTTAATTTGAAAGATGATGATAGCAACTACACGAACTGGGTCCGTAACTTGAGGATTATCCTCATTGCTGCACAGAAGAATTATGTTCTTGATGCACCACTAGGTGACATACCTGATGCAGGAGCTAATGCAGACGTTATGAACGTCTAGCAGGCTCGATCTGATGACTACTCGATAGTTTAGTGTGCCATGCTTTACGGCTTGTAACCGGGACTTCAAAAGCGTTTTGAACACCACAGAGCATATGAGATGTTCCAAGAGCTGAAGTTGATATTTCAAGCTAATGCCCGGGTTGAGAGATATGAAGTCTCCAACAAGTTCTTTAGCTGTAAGATGGAGGAGAATAGTTCTGTCACTGAACACATACTCAGAATGTCTAGGTACCACAACCACTTGACTCAGCTGGGAATTGATCTTCCAGTTGAGAGTGTTATTGATAGAGTTCTTCAGTCATAGCCACCAAGCTACGAAGGCTTCATGATAAACTATAATATGCAAGGGATGACGAAAACGATTCCCGAGCTCTTCGCGATGCTGAAATCGGCGGAGGTAGAAATCAAGAAAGAGCATCAAATGTTGATGGTTAACAAGACCATCAGTTTCAAGAAAAAGGGCAAGAGAAAGAAAGGAAACTTTAAGAAGACTGGCAAGCAAGTTGCCGCTCCCGTGAAGAAGCCCAAAATTGGACCCAAGTCTGAAACTGAGTGCTTCTACTGCAAGGGAAATGGTCACTGGAAGCGGAACTGCCTCAAATACTTGGCAGATAAGAAGGATGGCAAAATGAACAAAGGTATATTTGATATACATGTTATTGATCTGTTCCTTACTAATGCTCATAGTAGTGCATGGGTATTTGGTACTAGTTCGGTCGCTCATATTTGTAACTCGAAACAAGAGCTATGGATAAACGAAGATTGACTAAGGACGAGGAGATGATGCGCGTCGAAAATGGTTTCAAGGTTGATGTGATCTCCGTCGGCACGCTACCTCTACATCTACCTTCGGGATTAGTTTTAGACCTTAATCATTGTTATTTGGTGCCAACGTTGAGCATAAACATTATATCTCGATCTTGTTTATTGCGAGACGGTTATTCATTTAAGTCAGAGAATAATGGTTGTTCTATTTATATGAGTAACACCTTTTATGGTCATGCACCCTTAGTGAATGGTCTATTCTTGTTGAATCTCGATCGTAGTGATACACATATTCATAATATTGATGCCAAAAAATGCAAAGTTGATAATGATAGTGCAACATACTTGTGGCACTGCCGTTTAGGTCATATTGGTGTAAATCGCATGAAGAAATTCCATGCAGATGGACTTTTGGAATCACTTGATTATGAATCATTTGATACTTGCGAACCATGCCTCGTGGGTAAGATGATTAAAACTCCATTCTCCGAAACAATGGAGCGAGCTAATGACTTATTGGAAATAATACATATCAATGTAGGCGGTCTGATGAGTGTTGAAGCACGCGGCGGGTATCGTTATTTTCTGACCTTCACAGATGATTTGAGTAGGTATGGATATATCTACTTGATGAAACACAAGTCTGAAACATTTGAAAAGTTCAAAGAATTTCAGAGTGAAGTGGAGAATCATTGTACCAAGAAAATAAAATTTCTACGATCTGATCGCGGAGGTGAATATTTGAGTTACGAGTTTGGCCTTCATTTAAAAAAATGTGGAATTGTTTCACAACTCACGTCACCTGAAACACCATAGCGTAATGGTGTGTCCGAACGTCGTAACCTTACTTTATTAGATATGATGCGTTCTATGATGTCTCTTACCAATTTGCCTTTATCATTTTGGGGTTATGCATTAGAGATAACCACATTCATGTTAAATAGGGCACCGTCCAAATCCGTTGAGACGGCACCGTATGAACTATGGTTTGGTAAGAAACCTAAGCTGTCGTTTCTAAAGTTTGGGGATGCAACTGTTATGTCAAAAGGCTTCAGTATGATAAGCTCGAACACAAAGCGGAGAAGTGCGTCTTCATAGGATACCCTAAATAAACTATTGGGTATACCTTCTACCATAGATCCGAAGGTAAGATCTTTGTTGCTAAGAATGGGTCATTTCTAGAGAAGGAGTTTCTCTCGAAAGAAGTGAGTGGGAGGAAAGTACAACTTGATGAGGTAGTTGTACCTTCTCTCGAATTGGAAAATAGCACATCAGAGAAAACCGTTCCCATGATGCCTACACCAACCAGAGAGGAAGCAAATGATGATCATGAAACTTCAGATCAAGTTACTACTAAACCTCGTAGGTTGACCAGAACATATACCGCACCAGAGTGGTACGGTAATCCTGTCCTGAAAGTCATGTTGTTAGACAACCGCGAACTTACGAATTATGAAGAAGCTATGATGAGCCCAGATTTCGACAAATGGCTTGAGGCCATGAAATCTGAGATAGGATCCATGTATGAGAACAAAGTATGGACTTTGGTGGACTTACCTGATGATCGGCAAGCCATTGAAAATAAATGGATCTTTAAGAGAAAGACGGACGCTGATGGTAGTATCAAAGTCTACGTAGCTCGACGTGTCGCAAAAGGTTTTCGACAAGTTCAAGGGGTTGACTACGATGAGACTTTCTCACCCGTAGCGATGCTTAAGTATGTCAGAATCATGTTAGCAATTGCCGCATTTTATGATTATGAAATCTGGTAAATAGACATCAAAACTGCATTCCTTAACTGGTTTCTTAAAAAAGAGTTGTATATGATACAACCAGAAGGTTTTGTCGATCCTAAGTGTAACACCCCTATGTAATTGCCACTGTGATCAGCTGAAGATAATGCCGAGTCATTTCATTTGCAGTGCCTAAACATAGTGGTTAACCAAAGCAATTCAATTCAATTCTGAAAATCAACTTAAATTCATAAGTGAAATATGAAGTTGATCAAACACTATTAAAAAAATGTTCATTACTTGGCAAATAATCCAGGAACATTTATAAAACCATCATCACTTAAATTGGAGTTAGATAAGTGACTCTAACATCCTGAAACAGCACCAAAACAGCAATATTAAATCCATTTAAAATCATATCAATTTCAAATGAAACCCAATTTGGCTCAAACCAATTTTTGGTAAAGACTAATATTACATATTAATATTTGGGTCAACTCTCATATTTTACAAAAGTGCTAAAGTGTGCTAACTATTTCGAAACAGAAAATAGATAAAAGAAAAGCAAAGCAAAAACGGGAAAAAAATGAAACGAGGCACTGTGCATTGGGCCTAAGTGCACAGTGCCCCGACAGCCGGCCCATCTGGCCCAAATTCCCTCTCTCCTTCGCGTTGTCGCCTTCCCCCTGGCCGAGCGTGCGCTCGCCGCTCCGGCGCCGACACGGCGACACCCGCAGCTGGCTGAGGGGATAAGATCCACCTCTGCCCTCTCCGTCGTCGCCCTTATCCTCTCCTTCATCGCCTCGCTCGCCCTCTCCTCTCCTTTTCCCCTCCAGATCCACGTCGACCGAGCGCCGCCGTCGTCACGCTTCGCCACCGCCGTGGCCACCGGCCCCCCCGCGTCGCCTGAGTGTGCCTGGGAGGAGCACCGTGGACGACCACGTCATCTGGTGCAACTAGCGGGAGCTGAGGAGCGCAGCATCGCCCCGAATGCGTCGTCTTCTTCCACGGCCACCGGAGATCTCTTTCCCCGCCGGCGACGTCTTTGCTGCTCCAAATCTGTCACCGGGCCATCGTGCGCCTCCGCTGTGAGCTACTACTCCCTCCTCATCTCTCTGTTGCTCCGCACGCACGTGCTAGCCGCTTCTCCACGCGAACCCGAGCCCGACGCCGTGGACCTCGTCGCCGACGAGGCTCCGGTGACCATTTGGTCCCGGGCGCGAGTCCAATAGCTTTGTTCGCACGCGTAGAGCATGACTAGCCCACTAGCTCGAGCTACGGCGCACTGCTTTGTCGATTCTTTCTCTGCCCGAACTCCGGCGCCCGCCGTGAAGCTCGCCGCCGACGTTACACGCCGTTTCCGGCCCCGCCACCGCCACCATTCAACGCGGATCGTTATGGCCGTTCGAACGCGCCTGACCCCGAGCCTTTTGGTGGTTTGTAGACGGATTCCGGCGACGCCCGAGTCCCTCCGCCGCGTTTTCGGGCTCGCCGGCGTTCAGCAGCCGGCAGCCGATGTGGCCAAAAGTGGGGCCCAGCCCTGGGTCACTGACCGTGGGCCCTGGGGACCCTAGTAGACTGGGTTGACCCAGTCAACTGCGCTGACTGGGCAGCCCAGCCACTGACATGTGGTCCCCCGTGGTTAATTAATCTAATAATGAATTAATTAAATAGAAATAATTAGTTTAGACTAATGACTCACTGACATATGGGGCCCACCCCACTAATCACTCTGTTAGTTTAGATAATGCACTGTTAGTCTAACAGAGGCTGACATGTGGGTCCCACTGGACCCACATGTCAGGTTTGACTAGTCAACCAACCTGTTGACTTGCTGATGTCAGCATTACCTCATGCTGACGTCATAATTCCCTTTTCTGTTAAAATAAATAAATTCCAGAAAATCATTTAAACTTCAAAAATTAATAACTTTTAAACCGTAGCTCAGATCGAAAAAGTTAAAACATGAAAGTTGCTCAAAACGATGAGACGAGTCTGATCGTGTCGTCTGTTTTTCTGTCGGAACCTCCTACGTAGAAGAACTCGTAACTCCGAACCCGTATCCGATAGATGAATAGTGACTAATCACCGGTAAATAAATCCCACGATAATCCTAAAATGACCAAAATGACTTAGATGCATATTTAGTCAACTCTGCACTGCATCATAGCATAACACGTACCGTGCTACATTTGATTGCATTGTATTTATTTGTTTCCTCCCCCTCTTCTCTCTCGGTAGACCCCGACGTCGACGTAGCTCCTAAGGCAGACGCCGCTCCGGAGTACGACTACGTCCCCGACGACCCTGCCCTTGCCGTCGAGCAGATAGGCAAGCACCCTCATTTTGAGCATTCCGATATCGCCCACTCTCTTCTCTCTTATGCTTGCATTAGAAGTACTGCTGCTACTACTGTCCTATATCTGCTGCATAGCCTGTTTTATTGTAGCATACTTTTGATACCTACCTGTTCTCCTAAACTGTTTAGTATAGGATGGGTAGAGCCTTATCAAAGACCCACTTGTCCCGACTGCCCCGCTGGACTCTCAGAAGACCCGAGCAATGGGATCGAAGATCAGACCCTGGCACCGCACGTCACTTCCCCCTTAAATTGCTCGACACTACTGGGTTACTATCGAGTGCCGAGGGTGATACCTCGACAGCACTTCTGATGATAACCTTGTAGGTTAGTTAATCGGTCGTGGTAAGCGAGGGTGATTCCTCCTACACCATCCTCGATAACGACATCGTCGTGCAACTGTTCAAGTGTGGACCTCGAGGGTGATACCTCCTTCGTTCACCTTGACGAGAACATCAGGTGGGACTCCATCGAGGGTGATTCCTTAGGGTTCCCTTGGTGTTAGACACACGGTTACTGTTGTTACTGTGACTTACACTGAAACATGATACTAAAGACGGGTCGGCCCTGAGGGGTACCCGCGCGAGTATGAATGCGAAGTAATGTGGAGTCGGGTTGACCTAAGAGGTGCCCGCGAGATAACTATGAGGCGTGGCCGGGCATTCTTAGCCCTTACCGCAAGTCCTCGAGACGGGGCGATGGGGTCACATTGATCGTGAGTCTCTGCTCGTTTCCGCGCGCTCCTAAACCACTAAACGGTTTGGATATTTGATCCGAGGGGCCTCTGGCCTGATAGCACTAACCATCACGTGGACATAGTATGGGCGTTCTGCGTCGTATACTTCAGGCGAAGCTTAATGGATGTCAGCGATTGAGCGGCGCGCGCCGAGTTGGACTGGTTACGCAACTGCGCTTGTATTAAGGGGTTGCTAGGTCTGCCCTCGGCCGTGAACGTAACGTG
Source organism: Thinopyrum elongatum (assembly GCA_011799875.1). Lineage (NCBI taxonomy): Eukaryota > Viridiplantae > Streptophyta > Magnoliopsida > Poales > Poaceae > Thinopyrum > Thinopyrum elongatum. Next base: position 41,346,750 of record CM022297.1, on the reverse strand, counting down.
CAGGAGTTCCCGGGGCGAAGGCCCAAGACCCCTGGGGGCATAGGTTTAGTCCGGCGTGCTGACCTCTCTGTTAAGTATTTGGTCGGGTTGCGGCGTGTTGCTTAGCCGAGGCCGGGCATGACCCAGAAAAGTGTGTCCGGCCGGAGTTAAGCGAGCGTGGTGGGTAACTTGGTGCACCCCTGCAGGGAAGAAAACATCTATCGATAGCCTGTCCTACGGTAACGGACACTCGGAGTTGTATCCCGATCGGTACAACTAGAACTGATGACTTGAGATGAACTAGATAGTATGGCTCTGGTATTGCTTTCTCGCAGGGAGTCGAGAAAGGATCTCTGGCCGAGGTTGATGACACTGTTATACTTTACATTGTGTTATTCTGCTCTCTTCTAATGCTGCAAGACTGATGAAGATGCTGAAGATGCTAGTCTTCGATAGGACTAGGCTTTTCCCCCTCTATTCTGGCATTTCTGCAGCCCAGTCCATATATACAGCCCTCCTTTGAAAATGTTGCATATGTAGTGTAGATCCTTGCTTGCTGAGTACTTCGGATGAGTACTCACATTTGCTTTACTTTCTTTTTTCCCCATATCCCTTTTGATGCCACCAGACGTCGGAGCCCCTGAGCCAGACGCCCCAGTCGACGACCACTACTACTACCAGCCCGGAGAGTACTACTACTACGAGGAGCCGACCGACGACCAGGAGTAGGATTCGGAGGGTCCAGGGCAGGAGTCCCACGCCTTTCGATCGTAGTATTTTATTTTGCCCCGCTTCTGTGAAGGCTTATCTCTCATTCTGTAATATATCTGTACCCAGATATCTGATGCTTCCGCTGACACTTGTATGCCATCGAGCTATGTATTCGAGCCCTCGAGGCCCTGGCTTGTAATATAAAGCTTGTATGACTTTATTTATGTTTTAGAGTTGTGTTGTGATATCTTCAAGTGAGTCCTTAGGCTTGATCGTGTGTATTTGCGTGTATGATTAGTGCACGATTAAGCCGGGGTCGTCACACTAAGGATGCTAACAAAGTGTGCAAGCTCCAACGATCCATCTATGGACTGGTGCAAGCATCTCGAAGTTGGAATATACGCTTTGATGAGGTGATTAAAGCATTTGGTTTTATACAGACTTACGGTGAAGTCTGTATTTACATGAAAAATAGTGGGAGTTTTATAGCATTTCTGATATTACATGTGGATGACATATTGCTGATTGAAAATGATATAGAATTTCTGGATAGCATAAAAGGATATTTGAATAAGAATTTTTCAATGAAAGACCTCGATGAAGCTGCTTACATATTGGGCATCAAGATCTATAGGGATAGATCGAGACGCTTGATAGGACTTTCACAAAGCACATACCTTGACAAAGTTCTGAAGAAGTTCAAAATGGATCAGTCAAAGAAATGGTTCTTACCTGTGTTGCAAGGTGCGAAATTGAGTAAGACTCAAAGTCCGACCACGACAGAAGATAGAGAAAGAATGAAAGTAATTCCCTATGCATCAGCCATAGGTTCTATAATGTATGCCATGCTGTGTACCAGACTTGATGTGTGTCTTGCCATAAGTTTGGCAGGAATGTACCAAAGTAATCCAGGAGTAATCCAGGAGTGGATCACTGGACATCGGTCAAGAATATCCTAAAATACTTGAAAATGACCAAGAATATGTTTCTCGTTTATGGAGATGACGAAGAGCTCGTCGCAAATGATTACGTCGATGCTAGCTTCGACACAAATCTGGATGACTCTAAGTCGCAAGCCGGATACATATTTATATTGAATGGTGGAGCTGTCAGTTGGTGCAGTTCTAAGCAGAGCGTCGTGGCGGGATCTACATGTGAGGCGGAGTATATATCTGCTTTGGAAGCAGCGCAAGCGACGATTCAACTCCATTCGTGATTATGTCAAGGATGGAGACATAGAAATTTGCAAAGTATATATGAATCTGAATGTGACAGACCCGTTGACTAAACATCTTCCAAGAGCAAAACATGATCATTACCAAGACTCCATGGGTGTTAGATTCATTACTATGTAATATAGATTATTGACTCTAATGCAAGTGGGAGACTGTTGAAAATATTTCCTAGATGCAATAATAAAGTGGTTATTATTATATTTCCTTAATCATGATAAATGTTTATTATTCATGCTATAATTGTATTATCGGAAACTTAAATACATGTATGAATACATAAACAAATACCAAGTCCCTAGTAAGACTTTACTAGACTAGCTCGTTGATCAAAAGATGGTTAAGATTTTCTGACCATAGACATGAGTTGTGATTTGATAATGAGATCACGCCATGTAGAGAATGATGTGATGGACAAGACCCATTCATTAGCATAGCATATGATCGTTCAGTTTATTGCTACTGCTTTCTTAATGTCAAATACATGTTCCTTCGACCATTAGATCATGCAACTCCCGGATACCGGAGGAATATCTTGTGTGCTATCAAACGTCACTTCGTAACTGTGTGATCATAAAGATGCTCTACAGGTATCTCCGAAGGTGTCTGTTGAGTTGGCGTGAATCAAGATTGAGATTTGTCACTCCGTATGACGGAGAGGTATCTCTGGGCCCCCTCGGTAATACAACATCACAAGAAGGTTGCAAGCAAAGTGACTAAAGAGTTAGTTACAAGATGATGTATTACGGAACAAGTAAAGTGACTTGCCGGTAACGAGATTGAACTAGGTATGGAGATACCGATGATCGAATCTCGGGCAAGTAACATACCGACGGACAAAAGGAACTACGTATGTTGGCATAAAGATTCGACCGATAAAAATCTTCGTAGAATATGTAGGAACCAATATGGGTATCCAGGTTCCGCTATTGGTTATTGACCGGAGAAGCGTCTCGATCATGTCTACATCATTCTTGAACCCGTAGGATCCGTATGCTTAACGTTTGTTGACGATATAATATTATATGACTTATGTATGTTGGTGACCGAATGTTGTTCGGAATTCCGGATAAGATCACGGACATGACGAGGAGCTCCGGAATGGTCCGGAGGTAAAGATTGATATATCTATACCACTATATAGTGTGGGAATAACTATGAATGTAGGCCGTCCGATCTGCACATCCAATGGCCAGGATGTTGCAAATCCCTACAATGTGAGCCGTCGATTTTGGCATCTAACGGCTAAAAAGCGCAGCACCTGTCTCGCTCTCCCAGCGTGCTCGCCTTCCTCCTGCTCTACGACCTCGCCTCCTCGCCCACTAATCACAGCCATTTCTTCTTCCATGGCATCGTTGTCATCCAACCTCGCCTGAATTAATGAACCATCATGACACATAAGCTTCGCCCTACCTCAGGATCCACCGAGTTACCTTGCTTTGTTGCCCAAGCTTTATTCCCCATTGTTATTGCACGAGCAAGATTTCATGCAGGTCAGCCACCCGCTTGCCCAACGTGCACATCTCCCATCTTCTCTAGAGGCTCTACCCAAAAGCTATCGTCGCATGAAATGCAGGACCAGCCGAAGCCATGGTGGCCGGGAGGTGGCCGGAGACGGCTGCCTGGGAGGCCCAGTCCTTTGAGCGGTGACCAGGTCACACCGACATGGTGAGGATTGAGGAACAATAGCAATAGGAGGATGTGGTAAGAGGAGATGTGAAGATGTGCGGCAAATCTGATACACAGAACGAGAGACTATAAGCAGCGAGGATAGTAGAAGAGACGGGAGAGTTTGAGAGATGCATTTTTTAGGCAAGTTCGAGAGATGTGTAGAAGAAGAGCAGGGTGTGCTTGGGCCTGCTCTGGTGGGCATGTGGGCCATAGTGGAATTGCTATCATGACGTGGTATAATATTGTCCTGAATGAATGCTTACGGACCCCTAAAAGGAAATATCATGCCCCTAAAATAAAAAAGCAAATCTCACATTACAGCCTCAGAAAACGTGACATAAAAGGAACACTTGACATAATATTTGTTTTTGTTTGGGAAACTCTTCTAATCACCTGACGGATCACGTCGTTTCGTCCGCCACTTCCCACACCTGACGCGTGTCCCCTATCGGGCCGCCCACAGCTCCTCTCATTTTACCAATGTTTCTCCTTCACTCGTCTTTTTTCCCATCTCTTCCATTTTCTTGTCTCATTCTTCACGCGGCTAAGAGGAAAGGAGCCAGCCACCGAACTGCTACGTGCCCGCCGCGCAGGCGCTAGAAGCCATCAGACTTCATCACCTGCTCAGTGAGGCACGCCGCCCCGGAGCCGCGTCCGTCGCCGCCTGCTGTTCCATGACGCCGCTGTCCTGGAGGAGCACCTGCGTCCATGGTTGCCGCCTCCTCAAGCTCAGCCGCAACCGTCGGTGCCCCGGCAGCAACAATTCCTGCAACATGATCTTTGTTGTAGGAAAATCTACAAATATTTCTGCAACAAGACCTTTGTTGCAAAAGTTTCGGCAACATCATCCATGTTTCCGAAACATGGGGAATGTTACAGCAAAAACACGATGATGCAGCGATGCGAGCGTGGCGATTTTTCTGCAACATGAACTCTGTTGCAAAAGTTTCTGAAACATAACTTCTGTTGCAAAAGTTCTCTGAAACATAACTCAAGGTGGAGAGCACCACTCGGAACTTGATGATGCAGATCGCGGACGTGTAGCACTGCCAAAAAAAATTCTGCAACATTAGCTCTGTTGCAAAAAAAAAATCTACAACAAAACCTCTGTCGTAAAAGTTCTGAAACTCGAACTCTGTTGCAAACATCCAAAACGCAACATGATCCTTGTTGCAAAAGCTAGGAGTTGGATCTGAGGGCTATCCCGTGTTGAATCCAGTGGTTCGCGAGGAGTAAAAGATCCGCCGGCCGCCGCGTAGCGCTGCCGGAAAAAGCTAGTGGTCAACCGACCGATTTTTCCTCTCACATCCGCCACGTTCTACGCTTGACACATGTTTTGATGAGCCAGCGCACCCCTTCTCTCCTTCATCCCTATCTCTATCAGAATGGCCGCATTTTTTTATCTCTCCTATCCATGCGTTGAATCCAACCTTCACCCGCAACCTCTTTCTGGATCTCATCTGACCATGCAGAGCGCTCCGCACTGCAGTTCTTGCAACTGGGCACCTGTTTCGAAAAGGCATACCGCAACAAACGGTGTGATGCAGAGACCACGGGGTGCTCTCTCCGTTGCAGCCGTCGGCATTCTTGCAGGTTTTTCGCAACAACAGTCTTGTTGCAGGAATACATAGAAGAAGCTGGAGACGTTGGGTCCTATTGCAATGGAGGTTTTGCAACAAGAGTCTTGTTACAGAAAAATAGAGAATAAATTTTGCATCAAGGATCTTGTTGCAGATAAATAGGGAAGAAAAAGTTTTGCAACGGGGGTCTTGTTGCAGCAAATTAGAGAAGAGAAGATTTTGCAACAAAGGTCTTGTTGCAGAAAATTAGAGAAGAAGACATTTTTGTAACATGGCTCTTGTTGTAGAAAGAAGAAGAGGTTTCGCAATAAGAGCATTGTTGCAGGAAATTAGAGAAGAAGAACGGACGGCTTGCCTCGTAAAATCGGATGGCTCGCGAGGCGGCGGATCTTTCAAAAAGATCCGCCGGCCGACGCGTAGCACGACTCCATTTTGTTTTTTGTGAAAATGACATGATAGTTTTCACAGTACACACTCAAAAAAAGAAAAACGCGACATAAGAAAGCGAAAATTGCTTTTGGTGCTCGGCCTCCATGGAGGCCTCAAAATTCACAATTCAAATTTCATCAAAATTCATATTTTTACGTTCCAAAAATTGATGGAAAAAATACTGATATGCATGAAGGCATAACATACATGTGTATAAATTTCCAGGGCCAAATACGTTGAAATGAAGGATGTGCAAGAACAAAAACAAATATGTGCCTATTTAACACATGATACTATTCATCCTCCCGGGCCATGAATTTGGCTTTTTTGTACATATCACATTTCAAGGTATTTCATCCTATAAATTTACACACATACACATAACATCCTTGTTTACTTGCACAATTTCTTTGAAGCCGAAAAATTTGAAATTTTAAAAAAAAATAGCTTCAGTGAGTCACCAAAACGACCTTCTCATAAGAAAGTCTATATAAGCATACTTGATATTTTAAATCAATTGTTACCGATTTATCGTGTATATTTTACACTTTATGAAATGCCAACATGAATCATTGACATGCATGCTATAACGTGCAAAGCACGTGCCACTTACTAGTAGGATGATAGTGTTTGGTCTCCGAAAGGGTTTCGGAATTCATTGGAAAGGTTTTGGATGTTTCCAGAAATGTTCTGGTGCGAGGACACTTTGGTTGGGCCAAGGGGTAAGGCCCACGGGGTTTTATGTCGGTGCAAAAGGAAGTTTTGCGGAGGTCGGGGACCAGACGCTAGGGACCCTGGCGTCTGGCCCTGGGACAGACGCCGAGGACCATGGCGTCTCGGCCAAATGCCGAGGACCATGGCGTCTAGTGCTGGAATCCGAGAAGGACTCTTCCTTGCGTTCCAAACCGACTTTGGGGAGGCCCTCTCCCCATGTAACGACCCCAGGGCTCAACATATAAATAGAGGAGCAGGACTAGCCCCTAGGACACAAGTTTTTGAGCATCCTCTAGTTGGTCCTAGTTGACTAATTAGAGCTAGCCCTAGCTACCTCTAATCCTCATAATTAGAAGTCCAGTGTGGTTCTAATCTCCTCCCTCTAGTTCATCCTCCACACTAAATCCGTTGTGCTTGGCGAAGCCCTACGGAAATAGTTTCACCACCACCGTCACCACGCCGTCGTGCTGCCGGAACTCATCTACTACTTCGCCCCTCTTGCTGGATCAAGAAGGCGATGACGTCATCGAGCTGAACGTGTGCTGAACGTAGAGGTGTTGTACGTTCGGTGGTTGATCGGGACGGATCGTGAAGATGTACGACTACATCAACCACGTTGGCAAACGCTTTCGCTTAGCGATCTACAAGGGTACGTAGATGCTCTCCCCCTCTCGTAGCTATTCATCTCCATGGATAGATCTTGCGTGTGCGTAGAATTTTTTTATTTTCCATGCAACGTTCCCCAACAGCCTCCTCGGTTGCCTTTTTGTCAGCAGCCGCCTTCTCGGCAGTGAGTCTCTCAGCTTCAGTGGACATGGTGATGACAAAAGCGGCACGGACGTAGACGACTTAGTGGATGCAGATGAACCGAGACGAGCAGTCGCGTAGGAGACAATCCTCAAAAATCTAATCGCCCCTGTCCCCTACAGGTTCTCGATAGGTGGGATTTTAGATGCCTGCTCTCCCATCAACTGTATACATGGTGGACTGGATGGGATCTCTGATGGTAGCAACAACAAAAGGAACAACAGTGGGCGATGCAATCTGTTCTTCTGGTGGCGGCTAGGGTTGCCAACACCTCCACTGTATAGACGCGGTCGGGTAGGAGAACGTTGGCTGGACCCACGTCCGAGTCGGTGACAGCCCACGATCCGGATTTGTAGAGCGTCTGCTAAGCACACAGGTGTGAGCTCGTCTTGGCTCATTCCCGCGTCCACATCATTGCGAAGCCGGCGGCCAAGGAGCGTGCGGGAACCATTTTTTTTATCAAACTCCAATAGCATGTGGAAGAGTAATTCCTCCTCTACTAGCAGGGCTGGACTAAACTGCCCAATACATCCCTTGTCATGATATTGTTGACGCTCAAAAGTGGCACAGTCATAAAATTAGCTTAGGCTATATCAAGACTAATTCAAACTTATGATTGGAGGTCAGCTCCAGATGGCTCTCTTTAAGAAGATCAAGATGGATATGAAGATGGTTTAAAAACGGAGTTCGGAAGCAATAGTTATGACAAGTTCAGAGATGCTCATGTTGACACCAGATTAAAGAATTGCACTAAACTCAGTTAAGACGGGATCTTATGGAAAATGTTTCAACATGAAAAATGTGCGCCTCGTCGAAGCGGTTGATTTTGATATAAAAATAGTCTTAATCCGAGGTCATATGCAACCTGTAGAGGCAAAATAAGGTCAGAAACAGAAGCTGCAGAGTCATTTCGGACCGACCGAGTTGATTTGACTGGGTGAGACCGAGTTGGTCCGGAAAATTACAAAGAGTTGGCAACGTTCACTCGGTGGGACCAAAACAAACCAATCGGTGAGACCGAGTTGATCCGGAAAATTACAGAAGGATACAGAGAGTTGGCAACGTTCACTCGGTGGGACCGAAACAAACCACTCGGTGGCTTCGAGTTGATCCAGAAAATTGCCAAAGATTCCTGTCCGAGTTAGGTTAGGGTTTTTGATGTTTTGGACGGAATTTTTAGTCCTTTTCTGGTACGGGAAGTCTAGCCGCCTTATAAATAGATGAGAGGTGACGGCCGATTGAACAATACACAATCGACAAATCAATATACTACTTTTTACCCTAGTTTTTACATCTCTCCCTTATTCTTTCTCTCTCGTTCTTCGTGTTGAAGGGCAGCGATCCTCGAGGCTCTAGGGGCGAACGAATCGACCTAGGGAAACCCATAGCTGCCGCGCATCCAGACGGGGTCCCTCCCGGGCGCGTGGGGTTTCGGGTGCTCAAAAGCGCCCGCCGGATTGCTTGCGTATCGCGCATCCGGACGGGTCTCCTTCGACGTGAGCTGCGGTGCATCACCCCCGGCGTCGAGGGTACACGGTAACGTGTTCATGTGCGAACAGACTTCTTGGCGACTCCGCTGGGGATCAAAGATGAAGAATCATCATCAACCATGTCGGATCTCCCCAAGCCCTCAGAAATCAGCGCCGATAACATCATTAAGCCCGGTCTTGATGAACTATCGGATGAACATCGCCAAGCCTACGAAGCGCTCAAGAAACAGCGTGAGGAGGATTTTGAGGCGCTCTAGAAGAAGCGCGAGGAGCAGGATTTGGAGGCGTTTCTTGCAAATTTCAAGAAGGACCGCCAAGGTAACATTACTCCGGTTGGAAACGTCAATTTCCCTTCTCTCATTGATGAACAAGATGAAATCACTGTGAGTAAAGTTTTTTCTCCAAAGCAAGTGGCTGTGATTGAATGTCTTGTTAGTAAGGATAATGTGATGACGTACAATTTTTTTGTGGCATATACTAATGCTAAGAAAAATATGCCTCCGTCATCTAGTGGTATTGTTGGTGTATCTGAAAACCCTAGTCCAACTTTACCTATTTCATCGGCACCTCCTATACAACAATATAGTATGCCGTTGAATTTTTACCCTAGTCAAACCAACCAGCTTGTGGCTGCACATGCATATCTTAATCCTATTATGAGTGTGCCCAATTCGGCGTAACGCTGAATCACTTTGTCACACCACCCATAGGCGCAAGCATGTTTGGTCTTCCGCCGAATTATGGTTCGGCGCCCATCCCACAAGTTGTACCAATAGCTAGTACTCAGGTTGCTCCTATGTCATTGCCACAAACATCTTCATCTACTTCCGATCCAATTTTAGCTAAATTAAGGGAGGATTTGCATAAGATGTTTCTAGAAACTTTCGGAAATGAGCCGAAAGTAAAGAGTCGTGTGTACCAAAAGCCTTATCCTGAACACATCGATGCAGTTTTGTACCCTCAAGGTTATAAGGTTCCTAATTTTGTCAAATTTAGTGGAGAGGGCATGAAAACAACATGGGAGCATGTTAGTCAGTATCTAGCACAGTTGGGTGAAGCAGGTTTCATAGAAGAATTGAAAGTGCATTTATTTCCATTATCTTTAACATGTACTGCATTTTCATGGTTTGCTGCTTTACCACATGGTTCAATTCTCTTATGGTCGCAATTAGAGCATAAGTTTCATGATCACTTTTATAGCGGCGATAATGAGCTTAAGTTGTCACATCTTACATCGGTTAGGCAAAAACATGATGAATCGGTCACCGATTATGTCAAGAGATTTAGAGATATAAAAAACCGATGTTATAGCTTAGTGATAACTGAGAGAGACTTGGCGGATCTTGTTCTTAATGGTTTAAAAACTCACAATAAAGAGAGGCTAGAAAGTTATGAGTTTTTGAATATTAACCAAGTCTTACAAAAAGATTTGGCTCAAGAGAGTCGGAGTAAAGAGGTTCATAGGTCTACAACCGATCGTCCTAGAATGCATATGGTTGAATACAATGATGATAATTTGGATGATGAGATTGATGTCTATACTACTGAGTTTGTTTGGTCCTCAAAGGCCAAACCCTATACATGCAATGCTCTTAAGCTGATTCGCAAGAATCGTGATGAGGAGATGAAGTTTACTTTTGATATATCTAAGTGTGATAAAATATTTGATGCTCTCTTGCAAGATAAGATGATTAGAATATCACACATCATACCGCCATTTGACGAGCTGAAACGGCATGCTTATTGCAAGTACCATAATTTATTTTCTCATGCTACTAATGATTGCAATGTTTTTCGATAACAGATACAATCGGCCATTAATGATGGACGATTGAATTTTCCTGAAATGCAAGTTGGTAAACAACCCTTCCCGATAAACACCATGGATTTGGAGGGAAAGAAAATGTTAATTCGGCCTAGCATAGCCGAATTTGCTAATAAAGATAATGTTGTTATTGGTGAACCCAGGAAAGGCAAGGAGGGCGACAAATTCCTGTGAAGAGAGGTTGTGCTTGATAAGCAACCCGATGGCAAGGAAGTATTGAAGATCACCATAAAAAATCTTGCACTCGGGGGGCAACCACAAGTACAAGAAGATGCTCATGTTAAATTTATCAAGCCCAAGAATTCAGAAGTTGGCAAGTGGGAAAAGAGTGAAGCTAAGCACAAGCGAATCAAGCCAACTTTTGATATGCTGCTATCCAAATATGCAAGTCAAGCGGCCGGTTCTAGCTCTAATCGGCCATCACATTCAAAGCGTTTAAGATCGCCTCCGGAGCAAGAGTTTCGACGCTATGCAAGGCCATATGGGTCATGGGCACCGACACCATGGATGTCACAACCCCCCTATGCGCCATATTACATGGGAGACTTCAATGGAGGATGGGGGCAGTCCCCAATGGCTCCTTATGCTTTTCATATGGGGTGGGCAGCACCTAGAAGGCCTGCTCGCGAGAGGCTTTATTATCCCACACAAGGCCGTTTGAGCTATGGTGTTAATCGGACAATAAAAATTTCTCCAAGCAAGGCCATACCTAGGGATCCCAAATATACCCAACCTAAGTGATGTCTTCCCGGTTTAACTAAGACCATGAAAAGGAGATTACAACGTATGAGGAACCATGAGAAGGTAGAACGGAAAGAGGAGAAGCAAAGGGACGAATTGTTCCATGAAATTCGGCCCATGGCACTCACAAAACAAGTGTGGAGGCCTAAACAAAAAGAAAACACAGATGCTTCTACATTAGCTACAGCAAAACCTTCACCACCAAAAGAGGATGATGCGACCCCTATTACATCGTCCACACCACCTGAAACATCCCCTTCAGTTGAGGAAACTTTAAGCCCAATATACACATTGGGAGATGAAGATGAGATAGCGGATTACGAATCTACACCAGCTCGGGAAGGTATGGATATTAATATAGTGTATTACTTACCTGTCGAGTTTCGTGCTATAGGTGGAGAAGAGGAGGTGGCCCAGCTGGATTTTGGTCCTAAGAACGCTATCTTCGAGAAGCCGAAAGAACCGGTGAAACACTTGAAGCCATTGTACCTCAAAGGTCATATTAACGGATCGCCGGTTGCTAGGATGCTCGTTGATGGTGGTGCTATGGTAAATCTTATGCCCTATTCGGTCTTCAAAAAGTTGGGGTTACATGATGATGCATTGATGAAGACTAATATGGTACTTAACGGATTTGAGGGTAAAGAAAAGACAGAGGCCAAATGTGTGATGTGCATGGAACTCACTGTGGGAAGCAAAACTTTGGCCACCACATTCTTCATCGCCGAGGTGCAAGGTAACTATAATGTTATATTAGGCCGTGATTGGGTTCATGCTAACCAGTGCGTGCCATCTACCATGCACCAATTCTTAATACAATGGGTCGATGATGAAGTAGAAGTCATTCACGCTGATAATTCGGCTTGTGTTGCTTTGGCCGATGCGTCGGTGGATTGGAATCATCCCGATGTTACTTGCTTAACAGGGCGTGACCTCTCGGAGTTTGATTTCCTTAGTGCCACAAGGAACGGGTTCATTCTCATCTCTTTAAAGCCGATTGGTGGTAATCGGTTCCAAGGTATGATGTAAATAAGAAGTTAGAATCAATGGCCGATATAGAATTATCGCCCCAAGCATAAACATGGCCGATATAGATTTATCGCGCTAAACACAAATATAAGGCCGATGGAGTGTTGACATCGTCCTTAGAACAAACTGGGTACAAGTTATTTTTCGGCACGCTAGCTATGCCGAAAAACAGGGGGGCATGTGTTGACGCTCAAAAGTGGCACAGTTATAAAATTAGCTTAGGCTGTATCAAGACTAATTCAAACTTATGATTGGAGGTCAGCTCCGGATGGCTCTCTTTAAGAAGATCAAGATGGATATGAAGATGGTTTAAAAACGGAGTTCGGAAGCAATAGTTATCACAAGTTCAGAGATGCTCATGTTGACACCAAATTAAAGAATAGCACGAAACTCAATTAAGATGGGCTCTTATGGAAAATGTTTCAACATGAAAGTTGTGCGCCTCGTCGAAGCGGTTGATTTTGATATAAAAATTGTCTTAATCCGAGGTCGTATGCAACCTATAGAGACAAAATAAGGTCAGAAACAGAAGCTGCAGAGTCATTTTGGACCGACCAAGTTGATTTGACTCGGTGAGACCGAGTTGGTCCGGAAAATTACAAAGAGTTGGCAACGTTCACTCGGTGGGACCGAAACAAACCAATCAGTGAGACCGAGTTGATCCGGGAAATTACAGAAGGATACAGAGAGTTGGCAATGTTCACTCGGTGGGACCGAAACAAACCACTCGGTGGCTTCGAGTTAATCCAGAAAATTGCCAAAGATTCCTGTCCTAGTTAGGTTAGGGTTTTTGATGTGTTGAATGTAATTTTTAGTCCTTTTCTTGTACGGGAAGTCCAGCCACCTCGTAAATAAATGAGAGGTGACGGCCGATTGAACAACACACAATCGACAAATCAATATACTACTTTTTACCCTAGTTTTTACATCTCTCCCTTGTTCTTTCTCTCTCGTTCTTCGTTCGTTCTTCGTGTTGAAGGGCAGCGATCCTCGATGCTCTAGGGGCGAGCGAATCGACCTAGGGCAGCCCATAACCGCCGCGCATCCAGAAGGGGTCCCTCCCAGGCGCGTGGGGTTTCGGGTGCTTAAAAGCGCCCGCTGGATTGCTTGTGTGTCGCGCTTCCGGACGGGTCTCTTTCGACATGAGTTGCGGTGCATCACCCCGGTGTCGAGGGTACACGATAACGTGTTCGTGTGCGAACAGATATATACATAGACGCTTACTCGCTTAGAGATTTTCATGAAATTATTAGATGGGTCCAAGCCCGCCCTATATTTCAACATTTTGCTTGCCGCTAGAACTGGTTTACGCATCATAAACCCCAGATTTAAGAAGCTCTGTTTTTTCTAGCAAAGTGGAGTGAACACCGTACTTCGGACTGAAGCAACCGTGAGCTGATTCGACAGCGTATGCACGAACGCACGCACATGTAACCCATCCGTGACTGACCATCAGCCCGCCACGTAAGGCCAATCGGTGTATAACTAACTGTGTATAACTAACTGGCTTGATTTAGCTTGTACTCATACAGTTTTGAATGGAAAACTATCAACGCCTGGGAAAGACTTAATTTACTTGATAGTTAATTGTAGACATACTTAGTCATATAGAATCAACTTTTGTTATACTAGAAAAATAGAGATCGATGTTGCCGAAATACATACCTATACAGTATCAAATCCAGCCCCTCCGACCAAAGTGATAGTCATAACAGCTGGTCAGAGTGTAGGCAGGCACGCGACCAAATCATGGTTAAGTTTCCTCAACTAAGCATGGAGGGATCCGTGCTTTCAAAAATCTGCTTGTGCCTGTGCCCTAGCGTGGCCATGAGGGCTGATGAGAAGGCTTGATTACACCCTATCCCAGATGTGGGCAGCGGCGGCGGCAACAGATCGTGGAACGAACGACGCGGAACAGAAACAGAACGGCTGTTTGCGTAGATGCGGTTATTGTGCATGGTCATCAATCAATGAGTGATTCCATTGATGCGTCCATCATGGGAAACTAATGCCATTTGGGCTAATTGTCTTGGGCTTTGGGCTAGCCAGAAATGTTGGATACGCAGTAGAATCAAGGCCTATGCCTTTGCGCTAATGGCCGGAACTAAATGAAGATTACACAATAGACTAGTACTGGCCCCTCTAAAAATCCATGGGGGTGGCCGATCCATAGGCGGGGTCTGGCCCCCGCTCAGCTCGCCCCCCCCCCCCCCCCCCCCCCCCCCAACACTGCCTCCTACATGGACGCTTAGAGATTAGATTTTCCTGAAACGGGCTTGCTAAAACTCAGTCGACCAACGTTTGCAACTTTTCTTCCTACCTGTTGTAGGATCCATCTTGTTGGTTGTAGCATGTTGTCCCTCATAGACTGTAGCACATCGTCTCACCGGTTGTAACATCCGTCATCGACGGTTGTAGCATTTTAGTCACACCGATTGCAACATCAGTTGTCATTGCTTGCAAAATTGTCGCAACATTTTTCATCATCGGTTGTAGTATCTAGCCGTACCGCTTGCAGCAAAACAACTACGCTGATGTCACTCGACTAAAACTTCGTTAAGCCTCAGTCAACTTAGTTCTAGACACACCCTTCCTAAAATTGTTAGATGGGCCCAAGCCTATATTTCAACATTTTGCTTGCCGCTAGAACTGCTTTACACATCATAAACCCCAGAATTAAGAAGCTCTGTATTTTTAGCAAAGTGGAGTGAACACCGAACTTCGGACTGAAGCAACCGTGAGCTGATTCGATAGCTCAGGGTAGTGTGGTAAATGGGCACGAACGCACGCACATGTAATCCATCCGTGACCGACCGTCAGCCCGCCACGTACGTCCGGGAGCTGAGTACGTACGAGAAGCGCTGGAACCATCCACCCGGTGTCCCTCACCAACGGCTACTGGAAGCAGCTAAGCCCATGCGCGTCTCCCGCCACGCGTCCACCACCTGTAACCCCCGAATCACACCTGTCCCGCTCCTCGCTCCCTATATATTTTATCCCACTACACTCCAGATCAAATCACCCACAGCTAAGCTTCCATCACCCAATTCTTCCATCCATTGACGTCCTGCACGTGCAAGTTCGACGAAACGAAAGCATCGAATCAATGGCGGGCGTGAGCCGGAGCATGGTGGCGCCGCTGCTGGTGCTGAACCTGGTGATGTACATCGTCGTCATCGGCCTCGCCAGCTGGAACCTCAACCACTTCATCAACGGCACCACCAACTACCCGGGCGTGGCCGGCAACGGCGCCACCTTCTACTTCCTCCTCTTCGCCATACTGGCCGGCGTGGTGGGCGCCGCCTCCAAGCTCGCCGGCGTGCACCACGTCCGGACCTGGCGCGGGGACAGCCTCGCCACCAGCGCCTCCTCCGCGCTCGTGGCCTGGGCCATCACCGCGCTCGCCTTCGGCCTCGCGTGCAAGGAGATCCACATCGGCGGCTACCGCGGCTGGCGGCTCCGGGTGCTCGAGGCCTTCATCATCATACTCGCCTTCACGCAGCTGCTCTACGTCATGGCGCTCCACGCCGGGCTCTTCGGCGGCCAGTTCGGTGGCGCAGGTGGGTACGGCGCGGAGCACCAGTACGGCGACCACCACCACAAGGGCATGGGCACCGCCGCCCCCGCCGCCAGGGTCTGACCGTCTTGAGCTTTAGTTACTTTGCTTATAATTTCGTGATGGGCGCAGATGAACAAGATGTATGTATGTATGTATTAGTGTCTGTGTGCGTGTGTGTGTGTGTTGTGAGTGTGATGTAGCTAAGCATGTATGCATACATGGTGTTTGTGCATGTACTGCAGTTGTTTTTTCAAGGACTGTAGGTACACGTACTAGTTATGGTCCTGTTCAATTTCCATCTACGTAGTTTAATTTCCATCTACGTAATATCTACTCCATGTGCATGTGCTGCCGTTGTCTTTGGAAAGACTGTACGTACATGTACTTCTGGTCCTGTTTAATTTCCAGCTAGTATCTACTCCCTCCGTTTCGAATCATTTCAGTCCACATGTAGTCCATATTGAAATATCCAAAACATCTTATAATTTGGAATGGAGCCAGTAGTAGCTAGCTTGTTTTGAAGCTTGATGTCCATATTGAAATATCCTAAACATCTTATGATTTGGAATTTTGAAGCTTGATGCTTGTATCGCATCGACGGTGTCGATTGGTCAGCCAACGTGCAAGCTCGTCGTCCCTTGCAGTTGCAGGTGACTTATGGATGAACCATGAATGAATGTATTACTGCCACTTGGGCAGCCAGGGGTGCAAGCTTGTCATATTTTGAAAACCAAACAATTTTGGACCTCGTCATATTTTTCGGAAATTATTTCTGATTTGGAATTTTGGACCGAGCAAATCTGACCCCCTAGGGTCAAAATTGAGTGAACCTAATTTAATTTTAGTTTGAAATTTTGGGATTCAAAATATTTTTGAACCCAATCAAAATATGCGAGTTTCAGAAATTTCGTTGAAACTATTAACCTTGATTTACTACAGTATCTCGAAATAGTCTTTCGCAACGATCTCAACATCCAATGGAACTATTAACCTTGATTTACTACAGTATCTCGAAATAATCTTTCAGCCCGCTTTATAAATAAAGCAACGATCTATACAACCAACATCCAAACTTCGAATCATGAACGACGACCGGCGCAACAACACAATCATGCCGACGACCGGTGCAACAACACAATCATGCCAGAAAACACGCAACAACACAATCATGCCAGAAAACACATAAGAGAAGTAAGAAAAAAAAAATCCAAACTTCGAATCATGAACGACGACCGACGCAACAACACAAACATGCCAGAAAGTGGTCCTACAAAGACGATAGTCGACGTGCTGTAGCTAGTAGCGCACTCAACATGGGCCGAAGCCGATTGCGGTCGCGCTGTCTAGAAAGTGGATGCCAGTGCTATAGAAAAGCAAGAACACAATCATGCCAGAAAGTGGTCCTACAAAGACGATAGTCGACGTGCTGTAGCTAGTAGCGCACTCAACATGGGCTGAAGCCGATCGCGGTCGCGCTGTCTAGAAAGTGGATGCCAGTGCTATAGAAAAACAAGAACTTTGAAGAAGAAGTCAGACGCGGGTGCCAGTGCTACAAAAAAGCAAGAACTTTGAAAAAGGAGTCAGACACTTGCCTTGAAAAGACCCGCTCCTGCAATCTATTTTATTTAAATTATATGCTAGAAATACATTCCACCTACTTTCTTAAACATTTTTCCAATGATTATCGCCCCACATTAAGCAAGATGTGCTTTGACGTAGCCGCCGCCGGCTGAACTTAGGGTTCCTCTACCTTCCGCTTGGCATCATGCCAGCACGCCGGCCCTTGCCGGGAGTATCCACTGTTTGAAGATGAAATAAGTTCACCTTGGCTAACCCCTGTTCAGGTGATGCATCTAGCCTGGACAAAGGGCATGTGAAGGTGTCTCCGGCTGATTTCGTGGGATTCGATTCTTTCATAGAGTCTAGGGTTAAGCTTGCCCTAAACAGAGATTGGCGTAGTGTGATGCGATGCCGATGTCTCGCACTATGCTATGTATGGTGGTGCTCCACCGCGATGCTCGATAGAAGTGTCGAGAGCTCGTCTTCCTCCTCTTCCGACTGATCTGGAGGAAGATCCTCTGGCATTCCTCTTCTCTAATAATCATTGTGGCGGTGGATACAACAGGTGTCGGAGGTGGGGCTTGAGATCACATCGATTGGGATGTGGTTCAACACCAATGATGGAGGTCAATCTTTCGACACCTTCTTTGGGACACTAAAGCATAGGTAGCAGGAATGGAGGAATGGCTCCCAAGCTCATCTGCTCCTGTCCATGAACAGTAAAATAAAAAGAATACTAGATTTAAAAAAATATATTTTTTGCATGGAAGATGTTTGAGTGCATGAGCTCCATGCTAATTTTCAGCGTGTTTGGATATGTGAGTAGCTCCCAGCAAAAAAAAGTCAGGGTCTGTAAAAAAGTTTACTGTTGGGGCCGATTTTTTTTGCTAATAGGTACTCAGATGTCCAGACACATTGAAAATTGGCACGGACCTCACGCACCAAAAGATCTTCTATGAAAAAAAATCAGTTTTTTTTTTAAGTTTTCTAGTATTTTTTTTGTTTTTACTGTTCACCAAGATCAGATGAGCTTGAGTGCGCAAATGAATATTAGCCCCTTATTTTATGGAAGCTCATCTATGGAGCCCAAACATTTGAATCGTGTCTTGAAGTTTTGAAAAAAATTGGGGAAAAAGCATATACATACGTGTAATCTATACTGTATGTTTTTATAATTTTCATCGTGAAATGCATTTTTCGTGTGAGCTACAAAAGACAAAATCAGTGAACCAACCTGTGGATGGATAGTTAGGATGGCAGTGGTATCCTAGTTCATCAGGGTTCAAGTCCTAGACTTGACATTGGTGCTCGTATTATTCATGTGTTTCTCTCAAGAGTCCAGATCCTTTTTTGAGTTCTTTTCCCCTTTTTCTTTTTTTCGGTTCTGATTTCCTTTCAGTTCATTTTATCCTTTTTAGGTTGTTTTCCCTTTTTCTGTATTTTTAAAATCGTTATTTTTTCCGCATTTTCATTTTTTACCAAATTCATGATATTTTGTCACACTTAGAATGTTAATGAATTCTATAACATTTTTTAAAATCTGCAAACATTTTCTGAAACCATGAACATTTTTGGAATTCGGAATATTTTTCTGAAATTTAAAACCTATTTTTGAATATCCGAAGATATTCTATTTTTTAAACATTTTTTAATTCACTAAGATTTTTTGAATTCACAAACATAATATTGAATTTGTGAATATCTTTTGAATCCGCAAACATTTTTGGAATTCAAGAATATTTTCAAATTCATGAATATTATTGGAAGCGAACAAATTTTTGAATTTCAGAGAATTTACTAATTCCATTTTTTTAATGTAAAAATTATTTTTGAATTCACAATTTTTTAAAATCATGATAATTTGGAATTCATGAACATTTTGAATTTGTGAGCATTTTTTTAAATTTTGTATACATTTCCAAATTTATGATATGTTTCAAATCCTCCTACGGTTTTTGAATTCATGGACACTTTATTAATTCATGAACATTTTTAAAGTTCTGGAACATTTATTCATATGTTGCTTTTTTCGAATTTGTAACATCTTTGAAATATTGGTGAACATTTTTCAAATTCACAATTGTTTCCAAATAAACCAGTTGAAATAAAAAAGTGAAAAAATCGATATTGCTTTTTTGCCGTGCGCTGGTTGGCTGGCTCGCTGCTCTTTTCCCATGCGCCAGGCTATGGCCGTTGGGGGATTCTCCTGAACGACACTATGATTGTGCTTCCAGCAGGCGATATATAGTGCAAAGGGTAGTACATCTGGATTTTTATTAGTGCGAGTTGTAGAGAGCAACTAATGAAAGAACGTTCATTCAGGAGCCTCTCCAAGGGTCACTTGAGGTGGGCCGAGAGCACGTCACACGACATGCTCTCAGCCGTTGCCACGTGTCGCGCTCTGGGCATTCCCTCCAATTTTATTTTTTGTTTTTTCGCACGCGTTTTCAGCTTTTAAAATGTTTTTTTAGATTTTTTGAATTTTCTGTTTTTCAACGGTCTCCCTTAGTTTTCGGCCAAACAAATTGAAAAAACAACTCTGTGAAAGAATGAGTTTTTTTTCGGCAGTGAGAGGCACGGGGCTGCTTCCGCGAGAGCCACTACCGTGCCTCTCGGCAAACGAAAAAAAATGGGTTTTCTTTTTTTTTTCTTTCCACGAGCTCGTAAACTAAAAAAAACATGTTTTTTTTCCTTCCGCGAGACGCTACTTTCATGCAATGAGTGCTCCTTAATTAGTGATTTCGCGAGTTGTATCTCTACCTATGATTTGCGCTCCGCCTTAGTGGGCTGGCACAATAAAGCGTCTTTGGGAAAATTCTACAAATCGTTACCGACCAGTTTTAGAACGTTCCTTGCTATTTTCTTCCTTTTCTTTTTTTATCTTTTTTCTCATTTACATGTATACTTTTTTAATACATGTACATTTTTCATATATATGGAGAACATATTTTTTATGCGCATTCAGCATTTTTCAAATACATGATGCCTTTTTTTCAGAAACATGCTAGAATATATTTTTAATGATATGCATATGATTTCAAATACCCATTGAATATTTTATGGAAAGGACAACATATTTTTTGAAATTAAGTGATCATTTTTTGTAGTGCGTAAACATTTTTTAAATGTCATGAACACATTTTTGAAACTTGTGAACATTTTACTAAATGTCACGTTTTGAAAATTGTGAAAAACCCTTTTTCAAATTATGTTAACATGTTTTACATTATATAATTTTTTAGTGGAAAAATATTTTTAAAATTTACACAAACTTTAATTTATGTTGTATAAACATTTTTGAAAAATGTCTGAATACCTTTTAAGTGTTACAAATAATTTTTGAATACACAATCATAAAAATATGCATGAACAAACTTTTTACACTGACTCAATATATTCGAAATTTGTTGGGAAGTTTCTATTAAATTGTAAGTTAATAAATTTTGAAATTTATGTATTTAGACTATTTTAAAATATATGCAAAAGTAGAAAAAAATAATAAACAAAGAAAAGAATGAACGAGAAGCAAGCAAGAAAGAACAAACGAACAAGCAAAGAACGAAGCTACTGGGCTGGTCCAATAGTAGTGACACCTCCTTCGGTCGCTGTGGGTGAGACAAAGCGTTGCCAGGATATACATCACTAACTAGTGAGTAGTGCAAGTATAATTCCCAGACTATTTCTGGCCTACTGCAAGACCTATCGTAGCCTCGCCTCTGGCACTGGAAGTGCATCGTCTTAGTGTGTCAACCCGTTTAGCGGATTTGGGAAGGTTCTATAGACGAGTTTGGACGAATGTTTGAATCTTCCATGCTGTTTTTTTTCTGCGTTTCTTTTACCGGTTTTCTTTGTTTTTTCTTTTTCTTTACCTTTTCTTTTTAAAAATACACATTGCCTTTTTTAATACATGTTAGATATTTTTTCTATACACATGTAATGTTTTTATACACTATGCACATTTTTCATATACACGATAAATTATTTTTTAAATACATGTTGGACATTGTTTTCAAAAAAATATAAAATGCCATGATTTTTTTTTTGGAACGTCACGGACATCTTTTATATATTTATAAAACAGTTTCTAAATTTACTCAAACATTTGTTTACATTGTATAATTTTTTAATAAATGCCACAAACATTTTTTAGAACATTGAACATGTTTTAAATGGCACAAACATTTTCTTTTTTATTATATATATTTTTAAAGTTGAGTGAACATTTTTTCAACACTGCATGAATATTTTTTAAACGTGTAATGGCCACTTTTAAAATTTAACTTTTTTGAGAAGATACATATTTATAATATTTTAAAATATAAAAAGGTAAACACATGGCTCATACGTACGTGCATGTTTTTTTTTGGAAAGGATCGTATGTGCAGGTTCTCCTATGTAAGCGCCGCTGGTCACACGCTATTACAAACGAACGGACTTTTTTTTTGAATTAACCACAAATATATTCAATAGACAAACGTATTACAAAGAGTACACATGTGATCATCACGAGAAACATACATAGATGTTTTGCAATATTGCACCAAAGACTTCGCAAAAGGTAAAACTAGGGAACTGCCATTATACCAAGATCTAGAGGAACACCTTTGCATACAAGGATGCTTTTCGAGCCAATGAACCGGACCGCCGCAAGCGATGAGACCGAGGCTTTGTGGCACGTCGGCCGGGATTCTTCCCCGTGTTCGTTAGATCTTAGTGCCGTCAACTTCATTTGACGCGGTCGAAGAAGAGGAACGCCGCTGCATGCCGCCATCCACGCCCCCCACTGCAAGACATCAAACACAACTGCAACGACCGACATGCGCCGACCATCAGACACAAATCTTATCCAATCTGAAGACCGGCAAGAAAAAAGAGCCACCTGCTCCCTGGCTCTGTCCATTAGAACATCATCAAGATGGAGGAAGAGCATAAACAAATTATTTCGACACGGTGTCATCCCCATCATTGATGCAGCACCCCTAAAAACAAACTACGCCTATCCTATACCTCTACTGGAGAGAAACTGGAAGGGTCCCCGCCCGCTCCCGCCGCTGGAGCGGCAGACGGAGACGGACGAGGACCCAGCGTCGCCGGTGTTGAGGAAGCGGCAGGAAAGTCGCCTCCTGATCGCCTGTCTCGGGCGGTTCCAGAAGCGAACGAAGCGGTTCAGCCTTTTGCTTTCGTGTTAAAACGAACGAACTAGGGTACTGGTGCGGCCCACTACTGGCTCCGTGTTGACGAGCTGAATTACAGTGTCGCATAAAGCGATCTATATTGTCGCGCGCCCCTTAATAATTTTTTCATGGAAATCATATGATTACGTGTAGGGCTGGAAACCAATTGGGCCGTTCTTAGAAGCCAATCCGTCGCTCCCTCGCACGGAGGACACCGCAGCCGGTAATCTCCGCATCCCAAACCCTAGACCCCGAGACAGCTCCGGGGAGCCGAGGCGACGGCATCGAGGAGCTGATCCACAAGGCGGGGTGGAGGATGCCACCAGGAGGAGGAGGCAGGCATGGCTGCACGAAGGAGGACAGCCCGCCGGCCACCCGGCGCCGCTACGACGGCGGCGCTCTGCCCCAACGTACGCTGCCATTCCCCGGCATTGCTCCCGTGGCTTCTGAGATTTGCTACCCCGTCTCATCCTTCTTCCAGTCTTCGATCCAGAACTGGGAACCTAAAACTGAATCGTCTCTGCCATTTGCACGAGAAGAAGCAGGAACAGCAGCCGGTGGAGAGCATCCCTGAAGGCCCCCTCGTCGAGATCCTCTCGCGGGTGCCCTACAAGTCACTCTGCCGCTTCAAGTGCGTGTCCAAGCAGTGGTTCGCCCTCTGCTCCGACCGAGAAATCCTCAAGAAGTCGCCGCAGAGCCTAGCCGGCTTCTTTATCAACCCCGGAGGTAGCATCTGGTTCCGTAATTTATCTGGGGGAGGCCCGCCTCTGGTCGACCCCTATCTCCCGTTCTTGCACGAGAAGTACAAACGCGTGTGGCTTGAACAATGCTGCGGTGGCCTTCTCCTCTGCGACTGCGCGAAATCCCGTTCCCTCGGAGGCGGAGGCGGACATGACTATGTTGTGTGCAATCCTGCAACTAAGGAGTGGACTGTCACTAGTAGAAAACAGGGCTTTCGTCACAGCCGGATCGGAGCATTAGTCTCGGTTGCATTATGAACCGGGACTAATGTGAGCATTAGTCCCGGTTCGAGCGGCTAGGGCACTGGGCAGGCATTAGTCCCGGTTCAAATGTGACCTTTAGTCCCGGTTGGAGCCACGAACCGGGACTAAAGGGTGCGATGCCCTTTAGTCCCGGTTGGAGCCACGAACCGGGACTAAAGGGGTTGAGGCTTTAGTCCCGGTTGGTGGCTCAAACCGGGACTAAAAGTTACACCTTTAGTCCCGGTTTGAGCCACCAACCGGGACTAAAGGGGTTTTGAAATTTGTTTTTTGTTTTTTCATTTGTTCTTTGTGTTTAGTTTCTGTTTTAAATTGCTTATATCTTTTAGGATATTTGATGTTTTTGAGTGATTCTTTTTGCATTAGATTCAAAATTTTGTCTAGTTTCTGTTTGTGCCATTAGTTTTCAAATTTAAATGATTTAAATATGAATTTGTTCAAATTTGCTTCAAATCCTAGATTGTGAATAATTTGAGTTTAAAAATAGTTTTTAATTTAATTCTTTTTGCTCCTAGTCACATGTTAGACGGTGCTAGCAGATGTAGTATACGGTATGATTGGATGGACACCATGCTGGACTAAAGAGGTTCAAACTCTACCCCCCCTGTGTATCGTCATTTCAGTTTTGTAAAAAACAAAAGAAAATGATAAAAACTTCAAAAATTAAAATCCTTCGAGATGTAGTTATGTTACTACATCTACTAGTTAGGAAAATTTAAAAACTTAAATTTGAACATGTTTTGCAAAAAAGTGTTATGAAAAAGTAAAACGGCCATATCTTTTGCATACGATGTCGAAAAAAACCGCATAATATATCAAAAAAATCAGCATGAAAATCCGCATCCGATTCCGACAGCCATAGGCGGTTTTGCAAATTTTAGAATCCTCAAATTCTTAAAGAAAAAAAAGTTATGCTCAAATTTCAGTTTTTTTTGAATTTTGGTTAAATCTGGTCAAACTGTGGTCAAACTATGGTCAAACTACTTATTCAAGAAATATTAGTGTTACTAAATAATTATTTTAGTTTTTTTGAATTTTGGTCAAACTATGGTCAAATCAGGTCAAACTATGGTCAAATCAGGTCAAACTGTGGTCAAACTATGATCAAACTATTTATTCAAGAAATATTAGTGTTACTAAATAATTATTGTTTTTTAGAATAATAGTTTCAAATTCAAACGGTGCTTAATGCTCAAGTTCAACTCTTAAGGGTTAATAGGATTGACAGCTTAGTATTGTCAGGAAAACAACAAGTGCAGACTTGGAAACTAGGGGGAATAGAACTCGAAAGTTAAGCGTGCTCAGGCTGGAGTAGTGAGAGGATGAGATTAAATTGTCAAATAATTCAAATATTTGAAAATAAGAAAAAAAATTAAAAAAATTAAAAAAAAAATTCAAATTTTTTTTTTCAAAAAATTCCTTAGTTCCGGTTGGTGTTACCAACCAGGACTAAAGGCGGACTAAAGGTCCTCCAGCCCGAGCTCCAGCAGGCGGCCACGTGGAGCCCCATCTGTCCCGATTCGTATAAGAACCGGGACTAAAGGTGTTGGGCTTTAGTCCCGACCCTTTAGTCCCGGTTCCCGAACCGGGACAAATGGGCCTTATGAACCGGGACAAATGACCCTTTTTTTACTAGTGTGTGCTGCCTCCTATACAATTTTTGGTTGAAGGCAACGTCAATGTCGGACCACTCATTTACTTGGGCTTCGATGCGGCTGTTCCGTCCCCTTTGTGGCGTTTGCCCTGTCTGCACCCGAGGCACCAAACCGCACACAAGTGTCTATCTACTCATCGGAAACTGGACGGTGGACTTCTGTTAAGAGTAAGTGGGCCTCTCAAAATACCGTGAATAGACATGCAGGGCATGTGTTTCTGAATGGGGCTATGCATTTGACTACCTATAGTAACTCAATAGTCACAGTCGACGCCGAGGGGAAAATTTGGAGGGAGATTGAAATGCCAGATGACTTGCCAACCTTGTTTACACATTATTCCATTGGCCAGTCTCAGGGGCTCTTGTATGCTTGGAGGATTGAGAATATTGATGATTACCAACTCTATATTTGGGTTCTTGAGGATTACATTAATGGAAAGTGAGCACTAAAGCATACAGTGAGTGTTTTGAAATTGTTTACAAGGCATCGCAAAGGTGACTCCTATTCCTATACCATGTTTGCAATCCATCCAGATTGTAATGTGATTTTCGTTACCAACAAGCGGAAGTTAATAATGTCGTACAACATGGATAATCAGAAAGTGCGCGTTTTCTCCACTTCTACACAATCCAGGTTTGGTCTACCTTACATTCCCTGTTTTGCGGAATGGCCGTCAGCTTGTCAGTGAGAGTCAGTACAGAATGACACGACACCGTGTAAAAATTTAGAAGTTGCTATGGACTTAATGTGCCAGTAGCTTTGATATGTCCGAAGTCCTATGTCGTTATCTGTTGGTGTTTGGGTCCATGACTTTTGTGGCTTCAAACAATGTTGGTTAGAGAAGACTTTGTTAGGGTAAATTGGTAAAGCTTAGTTGCTTGAATGAACCTAGTCATTCAATCTATTTGCTATCATGTATTACTGGTTATTGTCGCAACTTGCTAGCTCTTGCTATGGGGTAGTTTAAGACAATGAAAGTGCATTATTTATGTGTGAAATTGTTTGCATTTTCGCCCTCTTCCATTTATTTTATGCAAGTAAATATCTTCTATGTACATACTATTATCCATCAATGCCAAATATTCCTTTCTCCCTGTTTTTATGCATTTGTAAGATAGTTCTTTCAAAACCTAGGAAAAATAGTTCTTTCGTCTTCTTTTTTTGGTCAAGGGAAGAGGACTTTCTGTGGGAAATAAAAAAAAGCATGATTGACATATAGATATGTCTGTGGCAATACTGGGATGATACCATACAATTGGTTCACCATTCACCACTATCACTTACGCTCCCCCGATTTATTTTTAGTTCTTGTTTTCATAGAGCTGTCACTACGAGGACTATTCTCCTAGTCGAATTCTATCTAGATTGTTTAATTGATAGGTTGCTGTCCAACTAAATCTATGTTTCAGCATCTTATGATTTTGTTGACCATAATTTTACCTCACAATACTTTCTTGCCCCGTACTGTCTACCCAGCATTCTGCTAGACTGTATTGAGTTACTTGAATTTGTTTCTAATTGTCATTTTCTTTTTTACTTTTGCGCGCTCTTTACTACAAGCTGGCCAGGACACCCTTTATTTAGCAATACTACACGAGACAAGTTACCTTTGCCCCATTACTTGTAACAAATGTTTTCTTTCTAATGCTAAGTTTTGAACACTAACGGGAATCGCTTAAACGTTTTTCATTCCATAGTAAAGCAGTAAGTTGCACCTCTTAGTGTAGAGCTTGGTGTATTGCCTTTCAGAAACGAGGATCAGGAAACAGATTTCGGAAACTCCCCACCTGAAGTAGAAATATTTCCTGCTGGAGTCTAAAGAGAAATACGGAAATAACTGTGACTGCTTTGCTGGTTGAATTTTGAAGTAGAAATGTTGAATCAGGAAGGAACTGAGCAAGAGATCTCTTGAAAAGTATCTCAATATAATCTAATGTTCATTTACCTCTCAGATTAGCCAGGACCTTCTGGTCTTATTAAATCGCCTATCTCAGCCCTTCGTCCTGTGTTGCCCCCCAGGTGACACAGACGTGATTCCCCATCCGCCGCCTCTGGCTCCGGCGACGGTGGCGGCGAGCCCCGCTGCCTAAGGCCGTGGGGAGGTTGTTTTCCTTAGGATTGGATCCGTTGGAGGCCCATGGATGCAGCTGGGGGGAGGGGGGCGGTGACCGGAGCTTGTAGTGAGCGGAAGCCGAGGCGGCGGCCTTACTGGGTATGTGCGCGTGTGTGCTGCCTTGGCGTCGCGGATGGTGGGGCGTGATCGATGGAGGCCAGGGCGGGGGCCCCGGGATGCCGGTAGCAAGCGGGTGCAGTGTTTCTTCGTGGCAGGAGGTGTTGTGACGGGACGTCGTGTGGTGGTGCGGTTGGTGGTTGGCGGTGAGGCTCTGTTCTGGCCGGGCTAGCTTCTAGTGGTGCGGTGGTGCGAGGGCGGCGGAAAGGCGGCATACGACTTATCCTCTCCATGGTGATGGCCAAGGTGACAACTTTACTCCCCCTTCCCAGTTTGCGATGCTCCAAAGACTTGACGGGCATGGCCGATGAGAAATCTGTCTGCTGTGTGGCTGCGAGCAACGACGATGCCTGTGGGCGCCATTTCCTCCTTAAAGGCGTTGTCATGGTCTTGTCCATCAAACTCTAGGTTCGGTTTGCCGGGCCAGGCAGCGGCGGTGTCACGGCGTCGTCTTCTTCTTGGAGGCGTTGCCTTGGTGCTCGGGGTGTCTTCCAGGAGATTAGCTGGTGTGGGTTGCCTCGTTCGCCTCATCGACGAGGCTTGGGACGCCGGGTTGTCATATGTTGGTTGTTGTTGTGGGCATGAGCATCTGGTGTGCTATGTGCTCCACCGTCGATGCCTTATTTGCGATGTCTTACTCAAATCAGGCTAGCTCCTACTGTTCACTTACTGATCTCCTAGGCGCCATGCGTGGAGGGAGCGTTGATCTAGTTTGGTTTGTTGTTTTTTGTCGCGCTCCGAGGTGTTCGGATATGGTTGTGACGTGACCTATGTGCTTTGTGTTCAACCTCTTTGCCATTTTTTGGCTTGAGTTTGCGATGCTCCGTCTAGTGAGTGACCACCCAATTCGCCACGGTCGCTAGGGACGACGAACTCGTCGGCCACTACATCGTCCCGCTATTTCATGGCTTGGGGCATTTCTTACCAATCACCTATAACCGGTTAGAGAAGTAAATATTTGGTTTTACTTTTCTAACCGGCAGCTAGGCGATCCCCAATCGACGTTAGTGGAGAATAAATTATCCTCAGCCGCGCCCCACCTCCCTATATTTACTCCACTGCTCGGTGGCTGAGCGAAAAATCTCCTCTCCTCTGCTACCTCTCTCGCCCCACTCCCGCACCGCATCTATGCCGGCGCCGCCTCTCCCACCACCCGCTGGCCACCGCCCGCCATCGCGGACACTCCGTAGGCTCCGTCGCGGTGCTTGACCACCTGGATTTGTGCCTCTCTCGCCCCGTCGCTGGCGCACAACCGGTAGGTCTGCGGCTGCCACCGCCGTCAGATTTGGCGCATTCGACCGCTGGCCACTGCGCCTTGCCATGGATTGACCGAGTACCAGACCGCACGGCCCCGGCAACGCCTCCGCGTCGCATACAGTTATTGACTCCGCCTCTAGCCACTCGGATCTCTCCCGTCGGCAGTTCGCCGACAAAGACACGCCCGGTCGTCGCCCGGGCTCAGCGCTGACCCAGTGACTCGTCGGCTCACCTTTGCCATTCATAGAGTGCGACGATTGCCCGCGGTAGGTGGTGTGCCGAGTTTCTACCACGTCGGAAGATCCCGGATGGGTTTCTTCAAGTGCAAAAAAGTGGGGTATGTGCTTCTTTTGATTCGGCTGTTCACCGGATTCGGCTCAATTTCGGTAGCTCATTGTTTGCTCAAACTTGTGTGTAAGATGGATGTAAGTTTTGATATTGGGAAGAAGATTACATCGATCTATGGATAGCACAAAATTTGATAGATGTTTGTGCAATCGTTTGCTAGAATAGAGCCTAGAGATGAGACTAGATGAAGCAACGACGGATTCTTGGAATCGAAGAAGAAAGAAGTGTGGAAAGTAGATAAGCCAATAGAGAGAATCAACAATGAAGACAAACAGAAGATATTAATCCAACTAGTGGGAGAGGTTATGGAAGTTGGATATCTTTAAAGTATTCATTATGGTTCTTGTTTTCTTTGGTTTTGCTCTCGTAGCGAAGAATTAGTGAATTATGTACTTCAATGTATCAAAATGTCGTTGAATGAAATAAAAAACAATGAAATGTGTTTCGGTGGCCGAAAATGAAACGCATGAGAAAAATAAATTTACTCCGTTATATATAAGAGATCGGCTAGGTTCGGTGAAAACTTAGTGGAGTAAAGGGTTTACTCCAGTGAATCCTACGTTAAATATAGGGAATCGGTTAGAGATACCTTTAGGGCATCTCAAACGCAGACCTTCTAACCACCCGTAATCATTCGAATCGCGCGGTCCGGATATGTTTTGTCATTCCTGCATCGGTCTGCCAGCAAAAACTAAACTAGCCGTCTCCACCGTCTGCAGAAGAAGGCGAATCAGCGGCAGGCCGTGGCCAGCCTCCCGGAGGGCCCCATCATCGAGATCCTATCGCGGCTGCCCTACAGGTCGGTCTGCCACTTCAAGTGCGTGTCCAGGCCCTGGCTCGCCCTCTACTCTGACCCGGAGATCCGCAAGAGGTGCCTGCAGACCCTCTACGGCTTCTTCTTCAACGACCGTGGGCGCTTCAGTTTCCGCAATTTGTCCGGCAGAGGCTCCCCTTTGGTCGACCGCTCCCTCCCTTTCTTGGGCAGTCACTTCCCCAAACCCCAATGGCTTCACGGTTGAACAATGCTGCAACGGCCTCCTCCTCTGCAAATCCTCCGGGACGTTTGACTCACCGGACGACGATTGTTACGTTGTCTGCAATCCTGCAACCGCAAAGTGGACTGTGTTGCCTCCTATAGTATTGCCGGACCGAGTGGACCTTTTGGATTTAAACCAGGCTGATCGGTTCTTGGGTTTCGAGGCAGCCGTTCCGTCCCGGTTTGCGGTATTTGCGCCCCTGACGGATGATCGTGAAAGAGTCACAGAAATGGCGATCTACTCATCCAAAACCGAGCGATGGACTTCGATGCAGAGCGAGGCGGGTTCCAAGACTAATTTAGCTTTTTTTTTTAAAAGGAGGATACCCGGCCTCAGCATCCGGAGGATGCATGCAGCCATATTATTAATCAAAGCATGTCCAACAAAAATGCAAAACGAAACATGATCTCAGAAATAGAGCCCTCCATAAGGATAAAAAAGAGCACATCCAGCGGAAAAAGTAACATGCTACGATGACTCAACACCTAGCCTATTAGTTAGCCGCCATCCAAATTGATTGAAGATAACAGTGCTGCCGTCTTCTAACGGTTGCACCCAGTAACCAAAAGCTCCCTGGACTCCGCAGGTATGAGTAACGACCACGTACGGATCCACGTTGTGGCTCTGTAAATAACCTGCAAAAAGTTGGTAAAATTTTTCCCATTAAATATCACATCATTTCTGCAATTCCATATAGCCCAAAATAGTGCACATATTCCTATCTGAATATGACACGCTAAGTTTGTTTCCACTCCATTAAGCCACGTCCCAAATAACGTGTTCATACTGTGTGAAGGACTGATATTAAAAGCTATATGAATAGTACGCCATAGAAGTTTGGCCAGCGGACAGTCGAGAAAGAGGTGTTTAATTGTCTCGTTCTGATTACAAAAACAACATCTTGAACTACCTACCCATCTGCGCTTAATCAGATTATCTTTCGTTAAAATCTCGCCCTCGTGGACAAACCACATAATTTTTTTGATTCTAAGTGGAACATTAATCTTCCAGATGTGATTAGAGGTAGGTAACGGCTCAACATCAATCAGGTCTAAATACATCGATTTCACCGAAAAACTACCATTTGTAGTTAACTTCCAGTGAATGGCATCTGGCTGGTCCGAAAGGTGAACCTCCATCAATCTACGAACCATGTGAAGCCAAGATTGCGATCGTTGCCCCACCAAAGATCGCCTAAATTCGATATTGAGAGGGACCGACTGCAATACCGCAGCAACATAAACTTCTTTACGTTGTACGATATTATATAGAGGAGGATACTGTATAGCCATGTATCTTTCCAGAACCTAGTTGTGTTACCATTACCGGTGTGGAATTTCTCCCTGTGGAAAAATGTCTCTTTTATCCTCATTAACCCTTTCTAGAACGGTGAATCAGTAGTTCTAACGATAACCTGGACCAAAGTCTTAGATTGTAGGTACTTATTCCGTAGAATTTGTACCCACATGCCTTCTGTCTCCACAGACAGTCTAAAGATCCACTTACTGAGAAGGCATCTATTCTTAACTTCTAAGTTCTCGATACCCAACCCACCTTGGTCTTTGGGTCGACATATAATATCCCATGTGGCGAGTCTGTATTTCTTCTTGGTATCATCACTTTGCCAGAAGAATCTAGAAGGATAGAAATCTAATTTGTTCCGTACCCCTACCGGTACTTCAAAGAAAGATAACAGAAACATTGGCAGACTCGTCAAAATGAATTTATTAGAACTAACCGACCTCCATAAGACATAAGCTTGCCCTTCCAACAACTTAGTCTTTTTTCAAATCTATCTTCTATGCATTTCCACTCCTTATTCGAGAGTTTGCGGTGATGAATGGGTATTCCCAGATAACTAAATGGAAGAGACCCCATCTCACAACTGAATAATTGTCCGTATGAATCTTGTTCAACTTTGGCTCGCCCAAACAAAACAATTCGCTCTTATTGAAATTAATCTTAAGGCCTGACAATTGCTCAAAAAGACAAAGCACCAGCTTCATGTTTCTAGCTTTCGCGAGGTCATGTTCCATGAAAATAATCGTATCATCCGCATATTGCAAGATGGACACACCCCCATCCACAAGATGCGGAACAATCCCTCCTACTTGGTCGTTCTCTTTAGCCCGACCTATAAGAACAGCCAACATATCCGCTACTATGTTGAGTAATACCGGAGACATCGAATCTCCCTGTCTTAAGCCCTTATAAGTTTGAAAATAATGACCTATATCATCATTCATCTTAATTCCCACACTACCTTTCTGTATAAAGGAATCCATCTGGCTCCTCCAGTTTTCATTGAATCCCTTCATACGTAACACTTGCTGTAGAAATGGCCATTTGACCTTGTCATACGCCTTCTTGAAATCCACTTTGAATATAACTCCATCAAGTTTCTTCAAATGGATTTCGTGAAGAGTTTCGTGTAGAACCACAACTCCCTCTAGGATGTGTCTACCTGGCATGAATGCCGTCTGAGTGGGTTGTACTATTGAACAGGCTATCTGTGTCATCCTATTCGTGGCAACCTTAGTAAAGATTTTGAAACTAACATTAAGCAGACATATCGGCCTGAACTACTCAATGCATACAACCTCCACCTTATTTCGCAACAGCGTGATTGTTCCAAAATTTGGGTGGAAAAGCTGCAAATGTCCGTTAAATAAATCATGGAACATGGGCATAAGATCTCCCTTAATAATATGCCAACACCTCTTGTAGAACTCGGCTGGAAACCCATCAGGTCCGGGAGCCTTGTTCTGTTTCATTTGTGTTATTGCTTCAAACATCTCTTTCTCTGAAAATGGAGCTGACAATACCTCGTTCTCATCATCATTGAGTTGAGGTATGTCCCCTGTTGCGCGCTCATAAAGCGACACATGATTAACTTCAGGGGCTCCAAAAAGTTTTTATAGTAATTAGAGATGTACAATTTTAGGTTCTCATGCCCCATAACTGTACCCTCATCCTATTCTAGTTGAATAATTTTCTTCCTGAATGGTGCTATGCATTTCAATACCCTTTTTCATTCAATATTAACCGTGGACATGGAGGGGAATGCTTGGAGGGAAATTAAAGTGCCATACGAGTGCGACATGCCACACGGCTGTATGGTGCTTGCTGGAGGGCAGTCTCAAGGACGCTTGCATGCTTGGCGTGTAGATCATAATTGCAATTTCTCTATTTGGGCTTTTGAGGATTATGTTGCTGGAAAGTGTACCCTTAAGCACACTGCTAACATTTTCAAACTGCTCGGAAGGCCATGTGGTGGAAAAGGTGGCAAGTTATGGATGTTTGCTATTCATCCGGATTGTAGTTTGATTTTCTTTTCTTCCGGAGAGATGACAGTTTCGTACGACATGTGTAATCAAAAAGTGAATGTTATCTGCACTTCTCAAGAATTTCTGGGTGGTCTACCTTATATTCCATGTTATGCAGACTGGCCATCAGACAATCTTGTAATTTTGTAGCACTTGCTTAGATATTTGCTGCCTCCTTTGTCTACAGTATGGTATCCCTATATATTGGTGTTCGGCTGCATGCCTTTTGTGGCTCTGAACGATGCTAGTTAGCTATGGGTAATGCTTAGTTGTATCAATGAACCTAGTCATTTAATCTATTTGCTGTCATGCAGTACTAATTATTGCGACCACTTGGTAGCCCTTCTTGTGTGGTAAACACGAGAGTATACTATCTATGTTTGTAGTTTGCATTTTTCTGTACATTTCTGTAGTTAATGACTTGTTGCCCATCGATGCTAAACCTAAATGTTGATGTTGCCTTGTCTTTATGCATTTTGCAAGATTTGAAATGCGTATCTTTTTACCATAATGCAATATTCTAGATTGTCCATCTATATTCATGCATATACAATGTGTTTAAGCAATTAGTCGATTTTGACAAGATTTTTTATATCCTTGAGAATGTCAAGACCTAATAGGGCCCATGAGATCACCTACTTTTTGAGAGATTGGAGATGGATGGAAGAACTATGATGTGAAATGAAGGCCAATTTTCTGTAATAGCTTATTTTGGAGAACCTAGACTTTTTACTTATGAGTGGATGTACAGTTAAAATTTCTTATAGTTTTCCTTCACAAAACGTTACTGAATTTGGGGTTATTTAGAAAAATCACAAATATATACTGTACTTATTTTGCTTTGCTCCTTGCGAAGGGAGGTTCAATGTAAACTGAAATCACTTTATTACTGTTGATGCTTGCCGTCTATCCTGATTTCTGAGGTAACATAATCTTTTTTGTCAGACCAATGTACATTTTTGAGGTCTTTTTTTGGCCTAATTTGAACATTTAGATCCTATCTTTCCTCCTTCTGGATGTTCTGAGAAAATAAATTCAAACTAACATGGCAATTCCATGTAATCACTACTGGGAAAGGCCTTATAGGTGAACCCTAATGAGTGGCGGGCACACCGTGACACCCGACACTGCTACTATGGAGAAGTAGCACTGGCGTGTAATTAAAAGCACCCGACACTGCTCCTCCCACAGCAGTGGCGAGCACTGTGGCACACCCGCCACAGGTGAATTGGCTTCAAGGACCCCGCTGGTTGAAGACCTTCGCTGGCGGGCAGGACCTGCAGCCCGCCACTGCTCCGTCAAATAGCTGGCGCGGTTGCACGCTGCCGCCCGCCGCACCTATCTTTTGGTAACCCACGCTAAGTGTGTTAAAAAATTACGAAAACTTGCAGCGGCGGGTTCCTAACGTTGTGTGGCGGGTACTTTTCTAAGCCCCCACCTTGACTTAGTTGTGGCGGGTGCGCAGCCTTGCCCGTCATTGTTCGTAAGTGATAGTTTAGGGTTTCTGAGCTGCACGCGCGCAGTCGTTCACATCTCTAACTTATCCACATATTTTTCACCCCATCTCTCTCGTTCGCCGCCGCCGACGTTGCCATCGTCGTGGCGGTCTTGGACGTCACCATCGTCGTGCTCGCCCTCCAGCGCGTACCAGGTCGGCGCTGCCCCCTCGTCCTCGCCGTCCCCATCACCTTCACCGTCCACCGCCACTCCATCGAACGGCATCGTCGTCTGCCGCCGCCTCGAACGTCCCCGTTGTCACCGTCGCCCTCGCCTTCCGCCGCCCTCGCCGTCCGCTGACTCCAACGTCCGCCGCATCACCCACGTCCTCAACATCCGCCGGCATCGTCCTCAACCCTCCCCATCTTCTCCGTCTGCCTCGGTAAACCACACCTTTCTCTTTTTTGTATACATAGATTGTTGTTGTTTTGTACTAAAAAATGTTAGTACTAGATGTACATTTTTTGGCCGTAGATATAGTTTGTTGTAGATGTAAATTGAAGATGTACATATTTAGGTCGTAGCATATTATTTATACTAGAAAAACTTAATACTAATTATTAGATAGTATACATGTAGAACTAAAAGTATGCACTAGTTATTCATGATGCAGGTGTAGATAAGGAGTGCCAATGTTTTGGGAAACGTTGATTAAGTTCCGTTTCGCCAAATTTCTAGCACTCAATATGTTGAATTACTAGCAAAGGTCATGCCGATTTTTTCGTAAAACACATCGACCGATGATATATCTTGTTATATAATTGCTTTCAATGAATTTGCTATGATCGATGCTTCTGTACGTAATTTTTATGTTCGTCATTTATATTGTCTTCAATTTATAGACAGTGGGCGCCCACTGAATCAAAACATAACATGGTCAAGATACAATGGCACGACCTCGCCGAGGCGGCAAACACAGTGTTGGTAATGTGTGATCGCACGTATTACCGTTATTATTATTTTTGTTGATTTTTAATCATCCATCTATGTACACAACAAATGAGTGAGGATGAGCTTGATGGGATCCCCGAGTGCCCCTACTGTTCCGACAACGGGGGTATGTGCGACCAGCTTCCTCATATACAGGATGATAGGTACTTCTCGGTTACGCTTAAAGAGGACTACGAATATTATACGGTAATTCCCCGAGTGACCCTACTGCACATATTTCCTTCTTAACTAAACATGTGTCAAGATTTTTGTTTTAACGTGTAATTTGTGTTTTTTTCTAAACCCGACTAGTGCATCCCCTGCTATGCAAGGTCTTATGTCCTAGACAAGCTGCATGTCGAAGACAGAGAGGACATTAGTCAAAGGACTTTTTATCTAAAAATGAAACATGGTTTCGTTTTTGAAGCTAAGATCGACAATCACATAGATCACACATATTTCGGTTGCTCTAATTGGAAAAAATTATGCAAGGCTTACGGATTTGAGGAGGGTATGATTATAACCTTTGATATTGGCATCCCTCAAGACACATTTCCTCATTTTGATCAAGATATTTGGGTGGAAATAGACATGATTCCTATTTTTCCTCCGTGTGAGTTTCTTAAACACATTTGTTAAGTAATCTATCTTAAAATATTTGGTATTCACTCCTAACTTAAACTTTTAATAAAAATCTATAGCTTATTTTCTATCCCGATGTCATATACGGAATATAGTAGACGAGACCTATTACACTGCTGGATCCGAGCTTACTTGGCAGGAGAAAAATTATCTTGTGTCCTTTGTTAATGATGTTGAGTCATTTAAGGGCACTTACGGAGCTGGTCCAAATACTACACCATACGTGCCACTAGTCCACAAGCTGACAATACTAACATTCATAAAAATTGCATGGTATGATTTTGTACTGTTATTGTGCTAGTCCATCTTAAATAAACTACAATGCTTACTATGTTACTATGTTGTTCTTGAACAGAAGCTCCCAAGAGTTGTTGTGCCTGCAACGATGAATGCGACAGGTGAGATAACAATTATTTGCCATCGGTAGACCAATTTCAAAGGCACCTACTCCACTGCAAATCCACGAGATGGACGCCTCAAAATTCTTGAATGGCGGCAAATATTGAATGAGTGCAGACCAGAAATTGGAGACCGATGGATCTCTGTGGTCCACCTTGGAGATGCAGGGTGATGACCCACAAGTATAGGGGATCAATCATAGTCCTTTCGATGAGTAAGAGTGTCGAACCCAACGAGGAGCAGAAGAAAATGATAAGCGGTTTTCAGCAAGGTATTTTCTGCAGGCACTGAAATTATCGGTAACAGATAGTTTGGTAGTAAGATTATTCGTAACAGGCAGCAAGTAACAATTGTAGCAAAGGTGCAGCAAGGTGGTCCAATCCTTTTTGTAGCAAAGGATAAGCCTGGACGAACTCTTATATAAAGCAAAGCGCTCCCGAGGACATATGGGAATTATCGTCAAGCTAGTTTTCATCATGCTCATATGATTCGCGTTTGTTACTTTGATAATTTGATATGTGGGTGGACTGGTGCTTGTGTTACTTGGTCAAGCCTCTCACTTATGATTAACCCCTCTCGCAAGCATCCGCAACTACGAAAAAAGAATTAAGATAAATCTAACCATAGCATGAAACAAGTGGATCCAAATCAGCCCCTTACGAAGCAACGCATAAACTAGGGTTTAATCTTCTGTCACTCTAGCAACCCATCATCTACTTATTACTTCCCAATGTCTTCCCCTAGGCCCAAGTCATAGTGAAGTGTCATGTAGTCGACATTCACATAAAACCACTAGAGGAAAGACAACATACATCTCATCAAAATATCGAACGAATACCAAATTCACATGATTACTTATAACAAGACTTCTCCCATGTCCTCAGGAACAAACGTAACTACTCACAAAGCATGTTCATGTTCAAGATCAGAGGGGTAATAAATATCATTAAGGATCTGAACATATGATCTTCCACCAAGTAAACCAACTAGCATCAACTACAAGGAGTAATCAACACTACTAGCAACCCATAGGTACCAATCTGAGGTTCTGAGGCAAAGATTAGATACAAGAGATAAACTAGGATTTTGAGAGGATATGGTGCTGATGAAGATGTTGATGGAGATTGACCCTCCCACGATGAGAGGATCATTGGTGATGACGATGGCTTCAATTCCCCATCTCGGAGGGAAGTTTCCCCGGCAGAATAGCTTCATCAGAGCCATAGATTGCTTCTGCCCAGGTTCCGCCTCGAGACGGTGGCGCTTCGTCCCGAAAGCTTCCTTATGATTTTTTCCATGTCAAAACCCTCCATATAGCAGAAGATGGGCACCGGATGATGGCCAGGGGGCCCACAAGCCCTGGGGGCGTGCCCTGGGGGGTAGGGCGCTCCCCCAAGGCTTGTGGCCACCTGGTGGGCCCTCTTCTGTAGTTTCTTCGCCCAATATTTTTTATATATTCCAAAACAATTCTCCGTAAAGTTTCAGGACTTTTGGAGTTGTGCAGAATATGTATCTCAGATTTGCTCCTTTCCGGTCCAGAATTCCAGCTACCGGCATTCTCCCTCATCATGTAAATCTTGTAAAATAAGAGAGAAAAGGCATAGTATTGTACCATAATGTGAAATATCAGTCCATAATGCAATAAATATCAACATTAAAACATGATGCAAAATGGACGTATCACAGGGGCATTCTTATTATTTACAATTTATCCTAAAAGAGAGGAGTAGGTCCTAGTCCAGTCCTTTGTCATTATCAGGACTAATTAACTGGTGGTGGTTAATGTATGAATAATTAGCTGGCCCATTTCTAGTCATGATTGACAACAATTAGAGCTAGTGGTTAATGTATGCAGCGACATTTTGTCATCCTTTATACTTATCAATGTATTCTGAGTTGTGTTGTATGAAAAACTCAACCATGACAGCATAAAATGGTGCCGCCGCTGTGAAAATTTTAATTTGTTTGACTAATAACCAGTGGCGGGCGCTGAAATACGACCACCACTGCTTTGAAGTAGAGCACTGGCGGGCAAGTCTCCGCGCCTGCCACTGCCACTGCAGACTATCTACTAGTGGCGGGCGGGCGACCCGCCACTGATGGGGTTATAGCAGTGCCAGGAGGTCGGTGGCGGGCGGCCCTGGGCGCCTCGCCCACCACTGCTGGCCATTTTGCGGCCGCCACTACTAGGCATTGCTGCAGTAGTGAATGGAGATGCAATTTTGGATGGCTGGTGCTTGTCAATTTGTCATGTGTTTGCAATAGGCAGGCTTCTTTGAATTCCAAGATGCCTTCACAGAGATGGACCATTTCACTTGCTTGGGTTGCAGTATGGTAGCTATGAAACTGAGCTTGTTTTGGCGAAGAAAAACATTTGCTTCATCTGTTGGAAATGTTAGTTTCCAACCATGGGTGGTATCAACTGATGTACATTATCAAACCTAGAAATCATAAATCTTTTTTTGTCAGGCAAAGATTATTTTTTTTAGGGGAAGAGAGTGTTAAAAAACATTTGGGGGGGGGGGGGGGGGGGGGGGGGGTGAGTGTAGGACTCACTCGTTGATACGTTTGTAGCAAGACTGGTGTAATATACCGGACAAGTTTCTCGTTCATCACTATCACTCATGCATCTGTATTGTGTTCTAATTCTTGTTTTAGTTGAGTTGTCCGTGAACCGTGATCAATGCTGTCCTACTTGAATTTGCACTAGACTGTTTAAATTTATATTATCTTGTCCAACTAAATCTACTTTGGAGCATGTTATGATTTTATTGACCATAATTTTTGGTTCACTACCTAGCACTGTGGAATGTGTTTCTAGTTCTTCAGTTATTATCCAACGGTTTAGTGTGTCTAATTTCTACACTTCTCAGTTAAAAGAAAATAAAAGTAAAAGTTAAGCTTAATACTACAAGTTCTTACTGCACCATGCAAACATCTTGACTTTACCACCCGGATTAACCAGGAATGAAATAATTATCCTACGGTTCTCACGTCAGACGTGTTGTATCCAGTGAGTTGGCTTCGTGGCTATGACTTGGGACTTACGGTAGATTAGGTACAAATCTGTTATTGAAGGGAAGTTCATCAATCAACCTACTGACTAAATTTATAAAATCATCATACTTCTGTAGCTGTGGAGACCATTAGGCAGGAGGAAGGACAGCCATGTGCTTGACCGCCTCATCACACCATTCTACAATCAGGCATCTTCTCTTCTAAAGATGTTGATGCTAGATAGTTTGTGATGCCCCTTCGTTGAGTTCTGTTATGTTTTGTTGTGGTTTTGACTACTTTTGCGTGTTGTTCTTGTGGATCTTGTTGCTACACTCCCCCTAGACGTCACCAGACTAATTTTCACTTTCCGTTTGTTGTCTGGTTAACCAGCTTGTATCAGACTTTCCCTAAAAGGGCTTTATATTTAAAGTCGTGCGAAAGAATTTTTCTAAAATTAAAATGAATCGTATTGCAAAGATATCACAACCTACACGCGGACGCACAGCGGCACAGGTGATGGAAAGAGGTGGATCTCACGCTGGCACAACCAAGAAGGTACCCTCCATCGTGCCTGCCATGCATCACACCGGTGGCATCACCATCGCGGCGGTGCTCGCAGCAACCACCCCACCATCACGCATTAAAGGATCGCATGGCAAGCAACCTCCGAGATGGTGGGATTGCTAGGGGGGCTACCAGCAGTGAACCGGGATGATATATTATTGTAGCTAAGGCGCTATGAAGTCACCCACAACCTCACATCGGCTCCACACGCCACTAGAGTATGAAGCTACTTAGGCTAGAATTATGAAGCAAACGAAAGATCTATAGTCTTTTAACTACTCTCTCCATCCCAAAATATAAGGAATATTGTGTTTTTCAGAAAGTCAAACATTTCTATGTTTACCAAGTTTATAGAAAATCATGTCAATATTTCCATACCAAATAAACATAATATAAAAATATATAGCAGGAATCTAATGATATCAATTTTGTATTCTAGTTATTCATATTTTGCTCACTAAACTGGGTCAAACATAGAGTAGTTTGACTTTTCTAAAAATTAATACACCTTATATTTTGGATCAGATGGAGCAGTACTTATTCTTGAGCATTAATATTTTTTAACACGGACCAATACAAATCACATGGTAGATATACAACCAGTGCCCTTCAATCTACTGCACCTGAAGAGAGATGAAATGGCTCCAAAGCTTTCCATGTATCCTTAAACCATACACTTTAATAAACCTACATGGCAATTTCTTTTGATCATCTTACATACACATACATAGTTTCAAACATTAACCATCAAAAACATTGATGCCGCTTTTATGTAAATTGGCCATCTGGCGTGGGATCAACCGGGAGCCCATCTGGTGTCGGATCAACCGGGAGGCCATCAGAGCGGGAGTTAAGGCTGGAAGCTGGGTAGGGGTTCTTAATAACCAGCTCGGCGTAAGCAGGGCCATCAGGCCCCTCAGCCTCGGAAGAAGTATCGGCGGGCCCCTCAGCCTCGGAAGAAGTGTCGGCGGGCCCCTCAGCCACATTAGGGGCATCATCCGCCTGGAGTTTCACCGCATATGTAGATGGTATCGTCGCTGCAACAAACACTAGCAAGAAGACTACAATGGTGAGACCTCGAGCCATTGAGGTTACCATTCAAAATTGTGGCAAATTGTAATAAGAGATTTGGTGAGAAGAACTAGAGGTGGTGAAAAGGGCATGATTCACTTATATATATAGTCCAGAAATGAAGAAGAGATAACACAAATAGGAAAGGAGACGATAGAAATAGACAAACCAACGCATGTAGATAGGTTAGTGGCTATTATTGGGGCTTTCCGTCTACAGCATGCATTGGACACGGGACAAGATAAGTGGCATGGTTAGGGCCTCATGTATTTTACATGATTTTTTTTCTATTATACGGTAGGCTTGTATGTCATTGACCATGTGGATGGTTTGACATTTAACATCCTTGTGTTCAGTTGATGACATTGTTAAGTTTATATTTGAGTCATATGTTTTAGTGGCTATTTGAGATGGAGGAATTTTTTTTAAGTCAGCCGAGGAGGATCTCAATTCATTAACAAAAGAGTTGCCCGGTTAATTAACAAAAAACTAGACTAAAACAGCCACAACATGCCTGCAAAGACAAGGTACTCGCCCAACATGGCTACCCACAAAGATACACACACGTTGTCCAAGAGAGAAGCGTCGTCGAGGACATCCGGTGTCATCGTCATCACTCCTCCGTGAGCCGGCGATTCCGACTCCACCATCGACAAACACAAACATAGCCCTCCCCCACAAATAGGCGCTAAGACCTGAGCTGGCCTATGCCAACCAGCCAGCCACACCCGACAACGACCAAGCAACTTCGACTCTGTTGATGAGCATAGCTGGAGAGAAAGCTTGGACTTACACCAATCAAACACCGGAACCAACCATCCATCTCGTGTCATCGCCACCACGAAGGACCTCCTCAGCAGCTGTGACTTCAGAAAGAACAGGTGAGACATGAAGACCCTTCAAACGCGCTAGATAAAACCGACTACCAAAACTCAACCGCAACCCAGTGTTGCCCGAAGCCACCATCGTTACCACACAAGGAACCGTGCACAAAAATCCAGATCGCCGGATGGACAACTACTAACCGCAATGACCTGAGCATCTAGCACATGGAGAGCACGAACAAAATGGATACATCTGCGAGACAACGCCCCCAAAAGGGAAGATATATTCTTAGTAAATTAATCTCTGTATGAATGAAAACTTTGCTATTATTTTGAACAGAGCATAGCTAGAATACCAACTCCTGTTGGCGGTGTATGATTTGTTGGTTGTGATACATGACACTCCTTTATACCGTCATTCTAAAAGATAAAGGCAATATGAAAATTAAATTAAA
Source organism: Thinopyrum elongatum (assembly GCA_011799875.1). Classification (NCBI taxonomy): domain Eukaryota; kingdom Viridiplantae; phylum Streptophyta; class Magnoliopsida; order Poales; family Poaceae; genus Thinopyrum; species Thinopyrum elongatum. The sequence continues at coordinate 41,304,016 of CM022297.1, read as the reverse complement.
AAATGTATGGACAAAACTGTAATTTTATTTATTAATTAAAATAAGCACCATATATCTATTACTGGAACGAGATCCTCTGGCGTACAA